>FTPT01000168.1:0-68008 GCA_900156845.1 Coprinopsis strossmayeri
ACCAACGGGCATCTGCGGTGATCACGGCAGGTGTGTGCAGCCCCGTGCCCTCACCTAACGTTGGCCGAATAGCAAACTGAATTCAGAGATGAAAAATAGAGAGGCACGGAGCAATAGGGGGCAGCAGAAACGGGATTGAATATTGAATATCGAATCTTCGCTCAATGCGCGCAGCGTAATTTAATTGCTATTGTTTGGTTGTTTGAGTCCAGGACGGCTTTCCCTCTCCTCAAAACCCTGTCCAGATGGCTCTCACTCTCCCAAAAATCGCACCACTAGTCGCTCTGGGATCTCTGGGGGGCTTGTCTAATGTTTTCCCGATCGTATAACATTGCTGCGTTCGTAGCGGGTTCGGTGGGTATGGTCGTCACCGGTAAGTCCCATATCACTCAGCAGTACTATCGCGTCCTAGACTATCACATACTCGGGACGTAGGTATTCAATGTTTCATGAGCTTCTACATACTCTCTTGCATCTTGTCAACAGCGCCTTCAGCTCGGAGAATGCGTGTTCCCTACGTTGTTGTGAGCTTCGTTATTTTCGGCCTATCGACAATAGCGAATTGTCTGGATGCCTATTTGGCATTCAGTTACCTTGTCGTTGACTTCGATGAACTGCCCGGACGCGTGGGGTGGGGGCTCATTGGCCAAGGGTCTACTTTGGCGAGGTACATCTGTGTGTTTGTGGGAGATGGCTTATTGGTGCGTCGCATCATCAGACATCTGTTGTGTACCCGATGGCCTCAATGCTAAACAAGAGGGATCCAGCTTCATAGGTGCTATCTACTCTGGCGCGACAGACGTTGGGTTCCTGTCATTCCTTTGCTAGCTTATATTGTATCCATTGGTAAGCACATACCGTGACTCTGTCTTCTTCCGATACTTATTACGGAGGGTCTGTCCTTGCCACTGTCAACTAGGAATAGCGATACTCTCTTTCGTCGTTTGGAATAGCTCCCTGGCCTTGAATATCGACGTACTCATTGTCAACGTCGCATTCACTATCGTCAACGCCACTACAAACGTCCTTATCACCTCCCTTATCACCTACCAACTCCATCAGGCCCGTAAGAGACTCAGGTCTGTCGACGCTGTGCAGGTCACTTCTACGACATCCAAGTTGCATAAAGCCGTAATGGCGATGCTCGTTGAGTCCGCTGCACCATTTACGCTCTCTGCATTAGCCTATGCAGCTGTACTCGTCGCCATATGGATGGCAGGTGTATCCAGCGGTCATGAGAATCCCTTGCCCTATAGGTATAGGCCTAATACAATGGAGGAGGTGCACCCTGCGTTGCCAGTGCTCTATTATGCCTTCGCGGTACGTGAAATCCCGTATTCATCGCGTTATTGAAATACCAGCAGCGCTAACCGCTTACAGGCACTGTCCCCACAGATGATCATCTTCAAAGTGACGACAGGGAAAGCGTGGATGAGCGCCGAAAGGTCTACCTTGGAACATGGCATAAACCATGAAAGTGCCCCGATGTCTACGATACCAGCCCTTACTCACTCTCTTGTTCCTGAAGGGACGGCCGAGACATCTATCTTACCACGTAGCAAGCGTAGTAGCGACCATATGTTTCTCGGATAAATCTTCCCTAGGCATTCGCTAAGGTGATGTATTCATGTATATCGTTATTGCATTGGTTTTTGAATAGTACCGAAAGTAAAAATACTCGAGAATCACCCTCCCAATCATCCTCCGTGGGTATGCTAGCCCCGGAGGCGCCTTGAGAGCGGTGGCTTTGCGGATCATTCACCTCACAGCATTGATCAATACCCGATTCTAGCTCAGGTGAGTACAGTTCCGTCGACTATCAAGTTATGTAGTTAGGCTTGCCGGATGTCCTTACAGGCTCTATCCTGGAGATGAATGGGGATGCTATACCAATGTCGATGGCGATTTAAGGTTGTGCTTTCGCTTAAAGTGCTGCGGAACAGGATGGGGACCACGCACACGGGGCGATTCTGACATCTTTATCTAGGTTCCAGGCCATGTAACCTTGTCTATTCGACGGATCTTTCTCGTATGATCTATGAGATATTTATTATCCCTCGTTACTACGAACGTGCTGCACACTGCTATGTTCTTCAAGGTCTCCAGTCACGGAATACAGCTATAACGGAAAGAACCTAAAACTCGGTCTATTCGAACTGGCATGGCGCTGTAACCGCGTCTTCCTGAAGCGCTGGAACTATGCGGAGGACGCGTCTAACGTACCCGCGACTGCCTAGGTTCCCATTTCTTTGGACGAATTTAAAGGTTTCCCGGTGAAATAGAGTTTGAAGCGACGTTGAGAGGCCGTGGAATGTAGGAAGAGGAACGACTCAGAACTGAACGCTGAGGTACGGCACTTTGCCGTGATGGCAAGGAGAGTCAAGTTAGCGCCGATGATGGGCACCTCGATGACAAGATCGAAGGTTCGAACAGCGAGCAGTGGGGTTCATGATGTTCGGGGAAAAGTCACTATTACCCGGCACTGGCCCGTACTCGGAACTTGGTAGAGGCGGACGTCCCATGACCGATGGACTTCTTATGCGGCCAGAGTATGTAGATTGGACTGAGAAGTGGTTCTCTTAGCGAGGGGAACCAGAGTGGGGCCCACAATGAGATATTCAATTTCAAAGGAAAAGGAAAACCTCCATACATACTCCATCTACCTATCCCTTATAATAGACTCAGGCCAACACAAGTATCATGCGTACCTAGAGTCGAAGCGATGGTGATTGGACAAACAAGGTGTTTATGGAGTGCTTATTTACAGGATACAGACAACACTATCATTCCTAACGGCTAATACCGCGTGCGGCCAGATATGCTCCGCGAATGTCTCTGTCCAATTCGTCCAGTCGCTCAGAGATTTTATCGAATTCGGCATCGGACTCTGGTCCACTCCATTTCCCTAAAACATAGTCATCACCTAGTAACTCTGCCAATTCCGGGGGAAGATAGGGAGGAGGTGACTCTGGTCGGTCTTTGGTATCGGGAGTCCCGAGATCTGTGCGTCTCCCGGATTCTGGACTGGGGGCACCAGATCGTACAAATGCGGCCTTCAGTGAGCTGAAAGATCGGGGACTGACAACCGGTGTTGGGTGATAACTCGAATCGGAGCTGGCGCTGGAGGACTTAGAGCTAGTACTTGCCTCGTCCGATCTACTTTCACGGTCGTCCTCGAAGTAGAGCCAGTGGTGTCCAATAGTAATCAAGCAGCTGATAATGGGTAAATGCGGATCTTCTTGGAATGCATGGTCGATTTGTTCAAAGATTTGGGTGTACGCGTTGAGGTATATATCACGATAATTCCCAGATATAGGGCCTTTCTTCATCTCCACAATGAGGTCTGTACGATAGCAAAGGATGTCGAAGTGAATATTGTCCTTGAGGTATAGACGACGGCGTAAAAGGTTTGGAATACGTTCCGATCGTATATTCAAGGTATTCTGAGGCCTCCCAGATGTTTCCCTATTAAAGGCGATGAGAGGATTCTTTAATGGTTATTAGAGATCCGAGTTGACACCAGTAAACTTCCTGACTTACATTAAGGCCAAAGGTTGCCCCTCTGGTTGGGGTAGGAGGTAATTCGAAATCGATCTCCTCAGGAGCTTCTTCCTTCGTTGCTACACTTTTGTCATCCCACTCCGCCATGATCGAATGCTGAGGAAATACGATGGTAACCGATGGATCCGGATTGTCTCGGGAGAGTTTGTTGAACTTGTCTAGGATACGCATAAAGGCACCATACCATGGCGCCTCGTACTTCTGCTCCTCGCGTAGCGCAGGGCAACAAGCGATAGTAGACTGCTGTCTTGGATATTTCGATAGTCTTGCATGAAGGTAAGTTTCTGAAAGACGTGTTGAGTGAAAAGGGGCCTTATATATCCTAGTGTGGTTCAAAATCCAAACTAAGGAATCCTCCAGGCTCATTGTTCTGTGAACATCATTCAGCAGCCGGCTCGACCATAAAGGGAATTAGTGGTAATGGTTCTTGGCGGAAAATCCAATACTTTGTGGCACACGGAGAACTGGTATGATCAATTGGAATGCCATATATAGTATAGAGGTCATTAGAAATTCACCCACCGCCGCCGTAACAAAGGCAATTGACATGGCATTACCAGGCGCAACGAGAACGTATATCCTGGAAAGGAAAATCATAATGTGCACTGACATTTTGGCACACTCTTCACTTACAATGGCAGTGGCGACACAATCAAGGCAACCGTACGTTTGGTGTTTTGATCATGCGTGACCGAACTGTCACACGCATCACACTTGTAATATAAAAGGGGACGCCATTGTCGTGTTTTGTTAGTTTAGTTCTCTTCATCACGAAATTACCCCTCTCGGTGCGCCCCTCTAATGTTTCTGAGGGACATCAGCTGACAGTATCAGATAGTCATGTCATCCTCGCAGGAAGTTCCCTCCATCACCGTCACGGCTCCTACCCCTTCTCAAACGAACGAATCGACACCGCCAGAGCGAGACCCGCGCCTACCCGTATTGTATCCTCGTTTACCAGCAGGATGGCAGAATACCGATCACTACTGGCTCTACGGATGGCCGGTTCAAATAGACCAGCTTAACAGCCTCCTCACTACCGAGTTCAAGCAACCTAAACTTGCTAATACTCTCAAGGGAGCCGGTAAAGCAGTATACCTGCTCAAGAAACACTGTGGATACTATCACATGACCGTCATTAACTGTATACCCGATGAACGGATGGAAGAGAACGGGCTGGTTGATGTTAATGAGGATGGCTCCCGCTCGGTGCTGTTCTTGACACTTAGCTGCACCAAATCTCAACACTATTATAATCGTCGCCCGACTGGACGGAGCTTTCAAATCTTAAAGGACATCCTTGGGACACCTCGGTGGATTCAAGCTCTATATACAAACGAGGATTTCCCATTTGAAATTCTTGACTGAGTATGATGCTCGCATGCACCCTTGCAGCGACGACTCCACCGTTTCACTTTTTGTCGCGAGATATGAACTCTATATGTATGATGTAGTTTCACGGTTCTTAATACACCATGGCTTTGTGATCAGAAGTAAACCAGATAGTACCAGGACTCTAACCGACCATCAGGCAGTATTCATGACTCCTGAGCCAGCCCGATATATGTGTGCAATATGTGTGAGGATCTTCGCAATCCAGTGCAACTCACCTTGCAGTCACGTAGAAGAGACATCTGAAGGTTGCCGTTATTCTTCGCCCTTCCTACCTTCTTCCCAACGATTCTTATCGCCGTCTCTCACACTATGACCCATAGGAATAGCCATATTGTTGTGAAGGATGAGCTCGCGCCCCCGCCTCAATGGCCGACACGGTTCCCCATGCCATGCAGGCCTCGCTACAGACCAATGTCGGGAGGTGACTTGGGAACAGCCACTCGCCAGCAAAGTGAGTAAGGGCTCATTCTGATGCAAATAACGTGTCCTTCACACACTCGGGCTATCGAGTGCTGTCGCTCAGTATCCGGCACAATCTAACCACCATCAAGCATCCCGTGGATTTCTCAGTCATGGATTGCAAACTCAATTCGTCCACAAGACTTGCCATACACTGATGCTCCCAAGAAAAGTCGCTATTGACCATGTAAATGCTTATACGGTTGATCCCCGTCCGACCGTACGGAGGTAGAGATCTGGGAGGGTATCTAAGTTGGGAGGTCGGCATCTATCTAGAAGGAAAGGGGCCTTCACCTACTTCTGTCTCGAGGATCGAGGCCGGGTCTCGTTGAAGTGGGCACTAAAGAGCGTGCATAACGGGGACCTGATTCGTTTCGCACAACTGACAATTTGAAGAGAACCGGAGAGGAAAACTTAAGTGCGGGAAGGTGCGGTGAGGGACCGGCAGGAGCCGAAAGCACCAGCTCCTAACAAGGACAAATATAAGCTGATCTTCACATTGTCATGTTTTGTCTAAGTAGTTCTCAATTCCCTCCCGCGGTTCGTATTCCTCCAATCCATCTGTGTCCCTTGAGCTAACGAATTTTTAAATGTACTTAATAGTCATGGCATCCATACAGAAAGTACCATTTCTCAACGTCACGGCTCCTACCCCTTCCGAAACGAACGACTCAATACCCCCAGACCGGGAGCCGCACCTGCTTGCATTATATCCTCGTTTACCAGGGGGATGGCAGAATACCGATTACTACTGGCTCTATGGCTGGCCGATTCACCGCCATCAGCTTAACAACCTCCTCACTACCGAGTTTAAACAACCAAAATTAGCCAATACTCTCAGAGGAGCTGCTAAAGCGATCTTCCTCCTGAAGAAACGCTCTGGATACCAACATATGACAACCATTAACTGTATCCCTGACGAGCGGATGGAGGAGCAAGGACTTGTTAATATCGGTCCTAGAGGGTCGCGCTCGGTGCTATGTTTGATGCTTAGCTGCACCAAATCTCAACACTATTATGATCGTCGCCCGACTGAACGGAGCCTTCAGATCTTAAAGGATGTGCTTGGGACTCCTGAGTGGGTTCAGGCGTTGTATACAAAGGAAGATTTCCCATTTGAACTTCTTCACTGAGTATGCTCGCCCGCCCGCCCGTAGCGACAATTCTACTGTTTGTAACGACCTACATATGAACTCTATATCTCGTGTTACAGTCCCTGATATGCGATTCCCTTGTGGTCGGGAATGTAGTAGATTTTATCAATATACGTTGTTCTTCAAGCTTCACCCTTCCTTTCGACCTCTTCTTCCTCAATCTTATCGCTGACTGCCAGCGTGCAACCCCCGCAAAGCCCCCGCCGCCCATCGTATGCGCCTCACAAGAGATTAACGTTTGGAGATAAAGGTAATGTAGATATTACAGGGTACACTACGGTCTCCTCTACATGAATTGGAAGTGGCAGTCAAATTTCAACCCTGTCGAGGGCGACACAACGAGCGATCGGCACGCGAGCCGGAGTAAGCCTCAGAAGTTAGCAAGCGAGACATGAAAATGTGCATTGTTCAAGCTTCTCATAGTTACATACGGTAGGGCTACAATATCGAATAGTAGTTGACTCTACATCTCAGCCTGCAATTTAATTTTCCCTCAGCTAGATTCGGCAACTTGCGAGAGCTTCGGTACCAAACAATGGCAATCATGCCATTCCTTTCCCGTGGCCCATTGTCTTCGTGCGCTCGAGCATTCCGGTACTGTCTCTTCCTTATTCCGTACAGTCGGACGCTATACTGATTGTATCGTTGGTAGGAACAAAATGATCACCTCAATTTCTACGCCAATCCTCGATACCGCGTCCGGAAAGCATTGAACCCCGACAGACTCGTCTTCACAGACTCGAGACCCTACTACCGTGGCTCCCCGCTCTCTGCCCTTGCCGGCCAGAAGGATGGAAAGACGTCCATACATACACTTTAAGGTTGGTTAGTCATGTCCCCGACTCACTTCACCCAGGGTAAGGTTCAAGAACGAATCCCCTTCACTCGGTGGCGTAGTGGTCATGAAGGGTCTACATCGGATGTTCGCCGGGGTTCGTACTCTGAATATCGTGGCCTGTAACCTAGATAGATGAACGGAACACTTGGGACCTCGCATAGGGCGTTTCAAATCAGCAAAAGGTCGGTCCCATTGGAATCCTATACAAGGTGAATTAATTTCTTGGTGGAGTGACATGAAAATGTATATATTCCAAGATTACAGACTCCTTACCATCTTACGGGGGCCATTGCAATGTGTTCCAATTTTATTTAGTACCTTCCAAGGTTATCTAAACCTTACAAGGTTAACCAAGGATGCCCTATGGCTCCCATTGTGCTCCATCCTTCTGTAGGTACTGTATAGCTGTACTTTGAAATATCAAATGTTACCTGATCGGCTAGAAGCCATAGGAAGATATTCCCGCAACCTGTGATTCGTCAAATAATAAGTATCAAACGGCGGCATGGTAGTCTGTAAATTTCTTCATGTTACTACATCCAGAGATTCTGATATTTACTTCATTATCAAGTAATGTATTTAATTTCTTAGTCTACACGTCTAATTTTTCTTAGCTTTAGATGCCAAAGCCACAACAGCAGGAAGTGCTGGTCGAGAGGCTCATAGGAGATGGCATGCGTGGGAAACATTGTTGCCGCCCCATCAAATATAGCTAAGCCGGCGACGTTGGAGAAACTGGGAGTTCTGTCAGGTATATGAGGGTCTTACAATGTAACGAGCAATATGACAAGGTCAGGCAAGTATATGGGATATATTGGAATGTTATTCAAACATTCCAAAGTCTTCCAAGGTTAGGACAAAGCTTCCAAGGTTATTCCACCTTCCAACGAGAGCCGTTATATTGGATTTTAATCTTCTGCATGCAAGGTCTCCAAGTTTATCCAACGGGATCAACCTTTTGCTGATGAAATTGACGCCTGGAGAACCCGTTGTGTTGTTGCTCATGTTCAATTACACGAAGTGTAACTACTGCTTTTGGCGCTGTCCAACAGTGGTCCAACAACAGAGAGGTCGGAGACGTTGAAGAGAGTGACTCGAAGAGCCTCAGTCCTTAAGTTGAAGGAGATCCCAGTCGCGAGCTGACAGGGTAGCGTAGTAATGTCTCTGTACCTATCATAATCCCCATGTATTATTTGTCGCAGTATACAAATGTTTGGGCGCTTAAACGAAGACCAAGGACCCCCTGATATATTCTGACTCAACAGAACATACGCGTAGGCTCAACATAATGGAGTGGCCATTGTCATCACGTGAGGCGAAACTCAACCATATCTCAGTCGCGATTGTTCTGAGCCTTTCACTTTCGACCCACCACCACCTTTCTCCAACAATCAATAGGTTGGTATACTATAACTTTCGATCGTGTTTCCACTCTATAGCTAACTCTCGATAGTCATGACAGATAGCGGAGAAGCTTCAGGCACCGAAATCACCCTACCTACTCCCGCCACTGGCAAAGGTGAAATTTCGTGCACTGAAATTACTTCACCTACTCCCGCCAACAATAGCGGCGAGGCTTCAGGCACTGAAATTGCTCCACTTACTCCCCCCACTGGAGAAGGTGAAGCTTCGGGCACTGAAATTACTTCACCTACTCCCGCCAAAGATAGTGGCGAAGCTTCAGGCACTGAAATCGCTCCACCTACTCCCACCACTGGAAAAGGCGAAGCTACGGGCACTGAAATAATGCCGCCTACTCCCGCCAAAAATAGTGGCGAAGCTTCAAGCACCGAAAGCACTCCACCTAGTGCCCTCAATGGAAACGTCGAAGCTTCGGGCACTGAATTAACTCCACGGGAAAGGCTGAAACGCTTTTCACTTCAGGACCTGAAGATGCTCGCCAGAGGGATACGTCAGTATTCCCCTTAGTCTTCCCTTATTCTGTTTAGCTAACGGGTAATAGAAATCCTACTGGATCAAACACTCCCCGAGCCGGTCACACTAGCAGACCTCGATTCCCCCAACGTACGACAGTTCCGAAGAGACCCCCTCTTAATCCCTTATCCGCCTTGGGGATGGGAAGAAGCAGATCATTACTGGTTATACGGGTGGCCCACGTCCAACAAGGAGCTGAACAAGCTTCTTCCAACCCTCGACAGGAAAAAGCACTTGGACGAGGCCGAAGGAGCAAAGGTAGCAATCGATTGTTTGAAGGAGCGCTATCGGTATCGGCATTTTGCCCTGCTTGAATGTGTTCCCGATGAACAGATGGAGAAGAGGGGGTTGGTGACCGTTCATCCGGATGGGACGCGCTCAGCGCAGTTCCTCATGATAACTTGCACTTATAGCATACGCCATTATCGAAGGCGTATATCTGCGGGTTATCTGCCCCGACTCGAGCGGATGCTCGGAGACGCACAATGGGCCGCGGCCTTTTATTCCAAGAAAGACTTCCCTCGTGAACGTCTGCATTGATGGCGTCTATATACTATAGCACTAATATGTCGTGTCGTTGTTGTCTGTGTTCCCACTGACTTTCAGATGTAAAAATTTGTTTATACTTCTACATTCAACAATTACTCTGCTAGATCACCAGGGGTGTACTCCCTTAGAGAGCGTTCAACCCTACTTCCATTTTTGTTCCATGGGATATGCCACAATGGTTGGGTTACTTAAAATGGACATCCAAGGCGCCATTGTTCTCAACCCTTCGCCTCAACCAAACCTACGTCTCGGTGTGGCATTTGAACAAAGCAGGGGGGTGTGGCCTTTCGCGTGGTGCACCCCTTGGAGATATGTGGACCCCTCTTGTCAAAGTGATCGGCGTCTTCCGGAAACCCTATAAAAGCTGGTGTGTTGAAGGAGGAAGCCGTCCTCGTTTCTTCCCTCGTGCTGCACTCGCTCTCAAGCCCCCTGATAAATATACAACATTCGAGTAGCTTTATCGTCTATAATGGCCCAAACTCCTCCATACGGTCTATCCAACACAGCAGCTGCTACCAATCCTGCGAGGACCTTCAATATCCCAAACGATCTCTCGGCTTTCCGATCCCAAGTCTTCAGCAACCCTATGGCTCTCCTCGCCTTACAAGTCCAGGAACAGAATTTCGAAGGCGTCAAGAACATCCTGCTGGACAATCCTACCTCCCAGACCGTGGAGAAACTCGTCATGTTCTGCGGAGGGTCAGCAGAAGTCACTATCGTAAAAGCGGATGTCTATACTGGTATACTCACTGACTTGTTGAGGGACTGGCAGGACAATGGGCTGATGATTCGTATCTCCAATCGCGACTCGGATCGGGCGGTGTATGGTAACGTCCGGGAGCGCCCTCTGTCCTTTATACTCGGCACTGCGCTTCCCAGGCTTCTTAATTCCCAGTTACGGCGGTACGAAATAGAACGCAGGAAAAATATGGAGCGAGCATCGACTGTCTATGAGGAAAACCTATACCTCAAAGCCTGCGTCATCTATGGTAGCCTCTATCGACGCGGATTAATGAGCGAGATTGATGAGTATCGATCTGCAGAGGAATATCCGGTTGACCTTGGATTGTTAGGGGACATTGGCCACGCAGATGTCTTAACGCGGGTGGGGGAGGCTATTAGGCTGATGTATATGGCCCCTAGACAAGCTAAGGAAGCGCGAGCGAGAGGGGAGAGATTGGAAGGGTGGAAGGTTTCAACCCGTGCCTTAGCTCTATCTCAGAACTTTGAGGCTTCGTATCCTGTTCTTTCTTTTGTAAGTTGACATACGGTTACATTCAAGTCGAACGTTACTAATCAGGTTCACAGGCTCTGAAAGGGATGGTTGAAACCAAGTTCGAACACAGTCCTGACCCGATCTTTATTTGGCGTTCAGTTTTCCCTAACCATCGAGCCTAGAAGAATGCGTCCTCCAAGTACGAGACCCTGCTTCGTTGACTCAATAAGCCTGTATATCTGGTCTGTTGTTACTGTACGACCCAAGAAAGAATAATATTGATGCATTATTACGACTCTTTCTCGATCCGTGTTACCTCGTATAATAGGTGAGATTAACAAACAAGAGCTATTTCTTTGAGCTAGTGGGATGGACGATGAGATGACGAGGAGAGGGGGGGTAGGCGATGCGAGGAGAGACAGTTTGGTGACCGAGAGGGCGACGGGTCTTAGCCCCTAGTTCCAAATATGGACAAACATGAGCTATTTGAACGAGGTCAAAACGAACCAGTCGACACCGCCTGAGCAGGAGCCTCAATTACCCATATTTTATCCCCGTCCACTAGCGGATTGGTAGAACACCGACCATTACTGGCCCTATATGGCTGGCCAGTTCATGACCAGCAGCCCAACGACGTCCTTGCTAACGAATTCAAGCAACCTGAATATACTCACTCCCAGGGGAGCTGGCAAAGCGATTTATTGTCAGAATCCCGGTTAAGGGCGTCGCATAAGAACTATTAGAGGCTGTTAAGCCGACCGGTTAAGGACAGAGAACGCGACCTTGGTCGTCGCGGGCAAAGGACTACATACAGTACAGCGGAAACCTAAATACTACTGGTGTCCCACGGTCACGCTGCGAGGGCGCCAAAACCCCTATGTTCTAACATTTATCTCCTCAAGAAAGTCTCCGGCTATTATCATTTATCAGTCATTAGCTGTATCCCTGGTGGAGAAAGGACTAGTTGAGTTAGTCTGAATGGGACTCGCTCTGTCCCGGGACAGCCTGCGTCTGGCGTCAATGCAACTGCCACTGCCGCTCACGACTCGAGCAGAAAACGAACCTATTGATGGAGAGCTATTATATCAATGGTCACCAGCTCGCACACCTCGCTGGAAGGAAGTCTACAACTAATGGGTATAGATGCAGGAGGCCACTGACAGACAAGGTCCTCCTCGGCTTGCCACTGCAGCCATTCAATGATCGCGCTATATATTTTACTCCAAGGTGCCGTAATGTCAGAATGTGTGTAGATCCACCCGTGCTCATGTATAACAAGTCCGCAGCGTATCGCCGAGACCGACGACTGGCAACCCACTCTCTCACTCGTTTCCCCGTTCCGTTTCCTGAGACCATTCAGAAGTATGCCTACAGCCAGCCCAATCAACTCCCATGCTGTAGCAGCCTTCGTGTTTACTTTAGTGGGTATAGTTGTTACTAGTAAGTATTCCCCTTCCTCGTATTCTATTTAGGCCCAGTCACGTTAAACACCTTCAGGAATCCAATCGTTTATGTGTTTCTATGCTCTCTCCCTCTTTCTGTCTGCACCGCCCTCAATGCGAGAGATGCGTGTACCCTACATCGTCGTCAGCTTCCTCATCTTCAGCCTCTCAATTGTCGCCACCGCTCTGGAAGGCTACTCAACATTTCGGACCGTCGTGTCGTTAGGTTCGGGAGATGTCTGAGAATGGCTTACCGATCAAATGTCGTGGTTTCTGTGGGGCACTTTGCTTGTGAGGTTTCTATATATCCTCGTCGGGGATGGCTTATTGGTGCGTCATGGCGCGATCGTCAATCGAGTTACTACCATGAAACCATGAAAAAGTGTTATCTTGTCTGGTACGATATAGGTTGGGTCGCTTGCGTTCCTTTGCTAACATACGTTGCCTCGATAGGTATGGGCATTCCTTCGCCACAATCCCAATCTTATCTTTGATCCATACTTCTCTAGGGACTGAATCTTCTACCTAGTCAATCTCAAAGCGTCACTCGCAGTACTACTCACCGCCAACATCATAGTTATTGTCCTGAACACCGTCACGAACATCCTCATTACCGGGCTTATCTTATACCGACTATTGCAACCTCGTAAAACTCTCAAGTCGCTTGGCCCTATGCAAGTCAACTCACAGAGCGAGAAGGCGTACCGAGGAGTTTTCTCAATTCTCATCAAGTCTGCTTCAGCGCTCACCCTCTTTGGGCTGCTCTATGCCGTCGTGTTGGTGATTATGTGCGTCGTGGACAACGATGTCGGGGCTATTAGGTCCGACTTTTTGTTCGCGCTCCCGGTACTGTATCACATTGCTCTTTTGTTCTGTCATTCATTTGCGGTACGTCTCTCTCTCTCACTCCTCTATGAAACTTAATAGTCAAGCTGATAGCCTACCGCAAGCGCTATCGCCCCAAATAATTGTATTCAAAGTAACGACAGGTACCTCTTGGACGAGCGTCCGACGGGATAACTCTCGGACGGCCGAAAATCTTCAGAGTAACAGGATATACCGTCCATTAGTCTTCGTGCACACTCTTGCTTCTGAAGGAAAGGACAATGAATTTTTCGTACAAAGTCGCTTGTAGCCTAGATCGTTGTACCTAATAAGACGAACGCAACCCCCTATTATATAGTCCACACAGCCACCGGCAAAAAGCGGCAACCTCCACTTCAAGCACGGCCAAACATAATCCTGCGGGAACGTCGGAGCGTTTCCAAAGCCGTTCGAAGGCGAGTGGTCCATTCGAAGCCGATAACTCAGCTGTACCCTACTTCTTCCGCATCCCATGTTCAAATTAGAAACTTGAACAAAGTCCCTTTGATTGAAAGATCGATGGCTACCATCCCCTTCACAGTTTCGGCACCGCATCCTTGTAGTACATTTACGTCTATGCTAACATCAGCGCACGTTGGTCCGTCTCCATCGACATTGTGTCTGGGAACTGAGGTGCCGTTCGAAAGTGATATATGAAAGTCATCAGTAAGTAACTTCTTGACTTCTTCTCATTCGGTATTCAATCTTCACTGATGCTGATACCCGCAATTCATTGCTCACCGACATAAACAGCGCCTAAGTGATGATTGATAAGACTTGATGATGAGGCCGACGAACGGGGACCCTGTATCTAAGGTATATACTGCGCCCATTCCCATGAGTATAGTGACTCGTTTCACCTTCTGATACCATCCTCCACACTTTGTCGACGCCCACGTCGCTCAAACATCTGTCATTACGGCCTCCATTTTTCTTTGTTAACGTCGACTATGGACCCCAGAAATGCCGTCATCGACTCGTTTCTGCAAGGACTCACCCACTTCCGAATAACTCAATACGGGCAATGTGAGCCGCGCCTTGTGAAGCCGAGCTGCGAATTTCCTCTCTAACTGGCCTCAAGTGGCTTCAGCTTCAATCGTCATTTATGAGCATAGTACGCTGATAGCCCTGGTTACCGGTTTACCTGCACCAGTCTGACTCAGATGCATATAACAAAGTACTCACTTTGGATGCCGAGGTCAGTCACTTGATTCTCAAAGCTCGTACCGCGCCGGTGTTAACTAATGGTCGTTCCCGCGTTTAGATACAATTCATTTGGGTATGTCAAGAGCACCAGCCCTTCCCTCACGAGGGTCAATCTCCTGAGTAGACTTCTTCAGAAAAGTCCTTTGTTGAAGGCGAACGTGTTGTTTGTGCTGGTACGCACCGATTCTAGCTTGTTTCTACGACTATCTAACCATACTTTAATCCAGAACCGATACTACTCACTGGGTTCCTTCATGTGAGTTCCAATCGTTTTGAGTCTCTCGATGACTATATATCAAGCTTATTCTATTCCAACTCCCATCAGCTTTAACACTTATGGTACACCCACAAAGAGTACCCTTCTGCCAATGACTATCTGATCTATCTTGGAACTTAGTCCTCTTCAATCCAACCGTCACACCTTCTGTACGCTCATAGTCTCTCTTCACTCTCATTTACTTATCAATTCCTCTTTAGTTGTAGGTGCCCACTACGTTTGTCAACTTCCCGCGTGACTCAAGATACTTTCATTAGTTGTAAGTACTACCAAATCGATATCTTACCGATATTCTGACGAAGGCTAAGGTTCTCGTCTTTTCCAGTGGCAAGGATGGACGGGCCTAATCGCATGCATGCTCGCACAATGTACGTAGTCTCTCTGCATCTGTGGTCCCAGAGGTAATCCACATCACTAGCCATCCTCCAAGTACGTATTTACGCGATGTACTCGCTTAACAAAGTCATTCTCGCAATTATGGTGGTCCCATTCCTGAGTTGTGTTGCTACCTCAGCCTGGATCATGTACACAGCGCTTGCGAAGATACAAGGTATACTCCTCGTTCTCTCGTCGCTTCGAGATACTTACCCCAGCCCTAAGCGATCGTTTTGAACGTGCCAAATGGGAGAACCTGCACGTCTTTGGGCGTACCTCAAACATTTTATACGTTCTGGATTCCCTTGCTCTTATTCGAGTGTCTCTTGTGCGCGTTGGCCCTCACCAAAGGATTCCAAGCCCTCAAGACTACCGGGTCCGTATTCCAAGCCGGAAGACGTCTCATTCAAATCTTGTTCAGAGATTCTTTACTCTATTTCCTGGTGTGAGTTTAAGGCCCTCGGCGTCACAGCCATAGCACCTTATGTTTACTCTCCAGGATCTGCGCCACATACCTGACATGCCTCGTCGTCTGGTATGCCGCTCCGGTCAGTCACCACTCATTACCTTTTCCTGTTCGCTGATCGCGCTGCAGGTGACGCTCTTAGAGGTCCCTATTGGGTTCTCCCTCGCGATGTCGTGCGTTATCGCAAATCGCATCATCTTAAACCTACGTCAAGAGCACCGTGATCGTTATCAGAGCGCTTGAGTCGCCCAGAGGACCACACAAGCCTAGGATATAGTTTCGTTGTGGTACGAGAGAGACAACCATCGAGCGTGCACCTCCACACGCGAATCGTGGAAAGTGGAACCACCAGAGCTATTCGTTGATAGTTGTTTTCCTTTGCTGTCGTTGATCTTCTTTCATTCCTGGGCAGCTACGCAGGGGACTTCAATAGAGTTGCTGGTATAAATTTCTTAGTGATCCCGTCCCGCAACGTGCAGAAAAACCGGGGCAGCCAATGTTGGCCCTCTCATCACCTTGAGGTAAACATACACTGGGATCATGGAAGTGACAAATGGGACGCGAAGGAGCCATTGGACTTATTCCATTTAGTTGAGCGCCGCAATAGGCGTCATCGGACTCCGCTTATTGCACGATGAAGACATAAATGAGTCGAGAACAACCACTCCGCTCTCTAATGGGCGCCAACGGAACCATAGCATACCGTATCAGCCCAAACAGCGGCGTATGTATTATGTCTGAGGTATACATTATACGTCGTCGCGATTCGTAGACAGAAACTGCTTAAAACAGCCAAGGCGTGGGTATTGGAGGGGGATGGAAAGGTACATGCCAGGGCTAAGTACGACCTGAAGAATAGGCAGTGGGCAAAAAGGGTACAACGATGAGCATGAGGGGTCAGGAGGTTGATTGCGATTATTTGCATCGAAAGCTCCCGGAAATAGCCACTCAACTCCTATCCTAGGCATTGTCCGTGACGCGTTCTTATCTGTCGTTCCATTGTCGTCTCTTGATAATGCTCGTTTGAGTGTGTGGTGTATGGCGACACAGGGACGAGCTGGAAACTTTTCAAGCCGAGACACGCCCTCGCAGACTATCTTCCCAAGTTGTGCGACAGGCAGAATGGATTCGCCACGAAGAATGGCACAAAGCAGTATCATTTCTGAGGTGTTGGATGCTATCCACGCAGCTTCTAGAGAGTGTTGTTGTCGCCTAAACAATAAGTATGCTTTAATTTAGCCAACGTCAAACGTCAGAGAATACGATGGAGTGACCGTGTGACAGTGTCTGATGCTAGAGTTCGCCATTGGTCTCGTGCCACCGGTAATGTTTTCATAGTTCCTGAAGGGGGAGGAGGTTTGTGCAACGGCACTAGGGTAAAAAAAGAGGCGTGCAATGGCACTGGATATGGGGCGGACTCAGCCCAGAGAATGGAGAACGACTCACTTTCGAAAAACGATGGTATGAAGTAATACACGGATTCTCCATCTCCAATTTTATCCTTCTCTTCGAAAAAACGATGGTATCAAGTGATAGACATACACTCTATTTACAACTTTATCCTTCTCTCGAGACTCGGTCTTGGCTGACCGAGTATGAGTCGGACGATAGCTCTGGACCCCTTCCCATGCCGTTGCGACTGCTGGGGTGACTCACCCGTGTTGACCTGAAAGTTATCCACGTGCGGCGCTCAAGACACCTGTCTATCGTGAAAAGTGCCGCTGAAGGTGCCTGCGGGTGGCAAGGTCGCCAAGTCAAGTGGAGGAAACGAAGGAACAAGTTCGCCAGGGTTGAGCTGGGGGTAGACTTTACGGAAAGGATATGTCTCTCGGGGCGGTTTCCGGGGAGGAATAGAGCAGTAGGCGTGCCAAGGCAGTGAAATGCTATGATCCTTGAGCCTAACTTTAGTAACAGCCTCGGCAGCCCGTTTACCACTCGAGAAATACTCAGCAGCAATCTTTGTGTCAATCTCCACGCACGAGTCGTGCGGGATGACGTGGCCTAGGGGTCGAGCAGTCAGCAAATGGGCCGCAGGATAGGAATATAGATCAGGAGCTACGCACCGTGGAACATAGAAACAACCCGCTGCCTGTCCCTGAGATGCCACAAGTCGAGATACGCAAGCTTGTATGCCTGTTGACACATGCCCACATATTCAAGGATGGGGGTCGTCACTCACTGTCACAATCCCAACTTGACGCCGTTAACTTCTCTCTATATGCTTTGCACGTCGAACATACGAACTTCGTGCCTCTACTCAAGTTCACCTTTTGTGTTTAGTCATAAATCTGCCAGTAAAGGAAGGAAACGATGAGCGAATCGATTGGCTGCAGTGAGGAGGCCATCCCTAGAACAACACACAACGACGCACAAGAGCAAAATGCTGGGGGGGAAAGTCGGTGTTCGAGAAGGGAGTAGGCGGAATGGAATCTCTCGTGCAGAAGGTCATTTGCTCATCGAGCGTCGAAAAGTAGCGGATCCATGGCCGTCAGGTTGATATTCGGAGACTAACAACCAGTTGGACATCCGGCGCACATACAATCCAAATACAAATAGTTTTGTCCCGAGATCCGCTCCCTAAGACGGACAATATGAGAAACCTATGATTGATTCAGTGGAGGCAGTGACAATGGGCCCCGAGACGAACACGAATGACAGACAAAGCCACAGCAGGTATTTTGTGTGAGGTGGGAGGTCAAAAAAACGAACAATCAGAAGCATCCATATGCGAGCGTTAAAGGCCAAAGAGCAACATATGCAGCCATATCAGCGAGGTGTCTCTTTCACCACAGTATTTCAGATGCTGTGTCGTTACTCGGTTCATATATGGACCAGTAACAGCATAGACGTGACGTGAGGAATAATAAATAAGTATGTGCGCCCAGAAGTTCCGTTCAGAAGACGTGAAACTAGTGTAACCTGGTATCGTAAATGGCAGTAACGCGATGGAGAACAACAAACGGCAGGTTGCGACTGCATAGCGCGAAATGAGGGAGGTATAAGGTCAACTCAGAGAGGGCCAGGACGTCAACATAGTGGGGAACAGTTGACCACGAGAATATGATGGACGATGAATAGACGGTGAGGATAAGGGATTAGATGGCGAGGAGAGGGTATTAGACGGCGAGGAGACTCAATTCGGCGATGACGAGAGCCATATCGGCAACGAGATCGACTGTCCAGACCGCGAGCAACGGGTTTTACGACAAGGAGGGAGAGCGGATGTTCTGGGGAAACCTGCGGGCGAGCCTGGTTGGATTCGAAGGAAGAAAAAGTGTGGGCCGAGGGACTAGCAGGAGCCGAAAGCCCTAGCTCCGAACAGAAACAAATATCGGTTGAACTAGGCCAAGTTGGTTCTATTTCGGTTCTACGCCATTGGCGTGGTTTATCTGGTTCTCTTCGTCGGCCGTTCTGGGCGCGAGGTCCATCCGCGCCCTCCAACAGACTTGCTGTATGCTGACACTCCCAAGAAGAGTCACTGTTGACCAAGTGAACGTAGATACGACTGATCGTCATCCACCGTAGGGAGGTAAAGATCTGTGTGGCTATTTTTGGGATGCCGGCATCGATGAAGAAGGAAAGTAGACGCTCACCTACTCGTGCTTCGAAGTCCCCGTGCCCTAGCTAAATCCTCCAAGCTTGATGAAGTAGGTCACGGATCACTTCATACGTAGGTTCGAAGCCGACTTAAGATAGTTAGTCGCCGGAAAAGGAGTCCGAGGTGGGTTTGGAGGTCTGGGAAGCGAAATTCAGATTCCAGAACAATATTTTGCCGATAGATAACTCATCCCTTGTCGCACTGACAGTCCCAGAACCAGTGCTTATCCAGTTAGCACCTGTAGCAGCAGCATCAAAAAATTGTCGGAAGTTTCCGATCGCCGTTGGCGATTGCCGGCAACCTCATCTGAACAGTACCACCCGGTTTAAGGAACCATAAAATGCCGTTTGGGTACCTGCAAGGTTCATTACGATGCCAAATTGCGAGGAGTTTGTTGATTGCTGCTCAAACGGCTTCCAACGGCACTTTCCCGAGTTTTGGATGTCAAACTATGACTTAGTCCAGCTTAGGTCTTGTTTGAAGTCCGGCAGACCCTTGATTTCATTTTATGACAAGTATTATGATTAGTTGACCTTGAATTTGGCCGGTGTGACGAAGTGTCACCCTGCGACGTGTACGAAGGACTGATCCTTATAAAGTACTGATACTTCGGATGGTCAAACGCCTGAATACCCTCTCTCCCATAACTTCCGACTTCGTCACTAGTCACTCCTTGGAATACCATTCCGAGATGAATATCCACCCGAGAATTATTGCTTTGTTTGTAGCGAGCTCACTTGGGATGGTAGTCACCGGTAAGAGTGCTTCCTCCATAAATCTGCCCCGGTCTCACACCAACAACTATTGAATAATTCTAGGTATCCACTGCTTCATGACCTTCTACATACTCTCCTGCATCTTCTCCACACCCCCGTCAGCTCTAAGAACGCGTGTTCCATACATTGTTGCCAGTTTTGTCATCTTCATCCTATCAACAATTGCAAATTGTCTGGACGTCTATTCGATATTTTGTCGTCTCGTCGGATCCTTCGACCGTTGGTACAGACTCCTGCCAGTGATATCTTATGTGAGATATGCGTGTATTCTTGTAGGCGATGGCCTATTGGTACGTTGTGTCGCAATGATCTGTTCAATGTTCTATGATAATCTATGCTAACTCGCGAGCGGCTCAGCTTCACAGGTGCTACCTGGTCTGGCACCATCGATTTTGGGTTACTTTCTTTCCTCTTTTGACTTATCTTGCCTCTATAGGTACGCATATACCTCCACCAATCCTTCCAGCACTCATTACAGACCATCGGTCCACTAGTATCAGCAGTACCCTATGTAGTGGACAGCCAGAGCGATAAAGGGGCTTTCATTTCCCGCACCGCATTCATTGTCCTCAACGCCACTACGAATGTTGTCATAACGTCCCTTATTTCATACCGCCTCTATCAAGCTCAGCAAAACCTCCGATCTATCGATGGTGTGCAGGTGGCCTCGACGACGTCAAGGTTGTATAAAGCTGTTACAACTATGCTGATCGAGTCGGCCGTACCACTTACGCTCTCTGCGTTGGGGTACGCAATCGTATTGGGTTTGCGATGGCATTCCGTGTCGACCGCCGCGCCGCATGAGGCTAGGACTAGAGTTTCTGTGGCATATTATGTCCCCTCACTCCTCTATCATGCATTCTCAGTGCGTGAACTCTCACCTTGCCGCATTCCGATACTCATTATCTCCAGGCTCTCTCCCCACAGATGATCATCTTCAAAGTGACGACGGGAACGGCATGGAAGAGCGCTGAAAGCTCCAGCTCGGAACAAGCCACGATTTCGCGCCCGCTGGCCTTTACGCCTGCTCTTTCTTCTGAACAACACGAGCGGACAGGACAGTCCATGTTGTATAGTAGGTGTAGCACTAGTACTTCCCGGACTAACTCCCTCTAGGCATTCACTATTTATGTATTTATTGGGATGCTGTTTCTATACAAGCATTGAGGTGTAAGATATTAGCAGGTAGGTAGATAGGTAGGTAGGTAGATAGGATGTGTTCGTCGCCGCCAGTAGCAAATTACCGTTGACATAAAGGTTTCGATGATGTTCATTTGTAATTCGTAGTGTACCGAGTAATATAAAGTTGATAGTCTAACTTCGGTCTATTTCTACATTGGTGTTTCGCTCGGTTTAAACTATAGTTCTCTGGAATATCCAGCCCTATTTGTGGGAGGTTACCTTCCAGTATATCTTGAGCCCTCTGATGCCCTAGGGTATCGAAGATCGAGGCCGGGTATCGTGGGAGCAAGAACTGCAGAACGCAACGTACAATGGGGACTCTTCATCTGGAAGTGCTGTGAAACTCAAATGACAGGATAGATTACGAAGTGGTGAGTGAGTGAATGTAGGAAAACGCATATAGATTGGACGTGGTTTGGGTATAGAGATGACTGCGAGCTGCAATGAGAGAGGGGAGTACTAGATTAGCGAATATAATGAATATCGTTGAGCATGAGAAGAAAAGCCCAGGAATAAATCAGCTCGTAAGGGCTGCATTGGAACTTGGGAGACTCCAATGTTAAATCATTCGTTACCATTCTACCATATCGACAAGGTCGATTTATCATCTATCCCCTGTCGAAGAGGCAAATTCAAACACGCCAGGTCTGAAAATAACATTGAGGAGATCCGACAAAGGCGTTGATCATGAACCGTGATGTTAAATAACACGACGGCACCCAAATATGCTTCAAATGGAAGTGGTCATGTCCTGAGATTCCCATTCCACCTATCGATTGCCAGCGGGAGACAAATCGAGGTAGCTAATCGGGACTTCAGAGCCTACGATGTAATTGTGACGGACGATAAGAGCATCTTGAACGGGCCAGTGGCCGAGCACTCACTAAGGTGGATTCAAGGATGTGTTGACAGGATTCGGCGAGCAGTCTCACAGTATGGGATTCGTGGTTATGTTTGTCAGAAAGACCCAACCAAGTGAACCGAACTTCCTCGTGCGGCTGTCTCCTAAACTCAATGGCTGTAGGTAGACGGATGGATTCCAGACGTGTCCCACAGGTTTCGCGGCAAAAGTTAGTTCAATATTAGAGCGTTCCCACAAGTGGTAATAAGAAAGTGATAGAGCAATTTCTGCTTTCCTCAAACTCTCGTGGTTAGCTTATCACATAGAAGAGGCAGGAAAACTCATCACTGAACCCGAGCGCCAATCATTCCATGAACCCTACTTGGACTATTATGACTCCCGAATTCCATCATAACTTCTGTTCTCCACGGGATGTTTTAATTAGGCCCGTATGTTTAACTGTTGAGCGAGACGCTGGTCGGTGATGCGGCTCGAGAATGGTAGGACATTAACTGGGTCTACCTGATAAGCTTCCTGAGCTTGACCTGGAACCCAGGATCAACCCTGTTCTGTACTGTTCTACCGTCCAGCTCACACGCGTCACGACAGCGTTCCTTCAAGGCCTTTCTAGAGACAAAGACACCAATCATCAAAGGAAGCGCAGGCCAACGGGGTGAACTTGGAGTTGTGGAAGGTTTCAGCTCGTAACTTGGCGCAGAGATTTGAAGCGTTATATCCAGATCTTTCTGTCGCACTGAGAAGGATGGTCGAGTACAATTTCGAAAGCCGTCGTGATCCAACCTCGATTTGGCGTTCAGTTTTCCTTGACCATTAGACCTCCGAGTAATACGCGACCCTATTTCGTTGACTAAATATGCCTGTACATCTAGTTCTTTGTTGCTATTATCAGAGAATACGGGTAGATCATTATTAGGGACCGTTCTTCACTCTACGCTGCTTCGCATATTTGTTAAACAAGAACTAGCTAGATCTTTCAGCTAGAACCGCACCGAACCGCCGAATGAGAGTTATCTCTCCCGAGAACACAAGAACTACGACACCTTTCATCTCGCTAAAAGAATGAAGAGTAAAAAATGAATACAACAAGGTCAGGATCACAATACATTCAATCACACGTAGGGACATGGTGACATTTTCCACTCCTCGAGATCAATGCTCCATCTCCTCCCACGTCCTCCCAACCGTCTTGACCAAATCAGCCTCAGTAACCTGTTTCCCACTCGAGAAATACCCCGCAGCAATCTTCGCATCAATCTCCACGCGGGAGTCGGGCGGGATGAGGTGGTCTGCGGACGCGTCGAACAATCAGAATTATGGACGTAGAATAGATACCTAGAATAGGAGTTGCACGCACCAGGAATATCATACCGACTCAAAATCGGAATCCCGCTCTTCACAATCGCATCATACTTCATATCGCTCATGCTAACCATACGGTCGACCTTCTTGATGCCCAACCAGTGCAAGACGTCGGGCATGAGCGCCTGGAACCGCATATCCTTCACGCCGGCGATCATCTCGGTGGATTTGAAGTACTTGTCGGCAGAGTCGCCGCCGCGTTTGCGCAAGTTGTATACGAGGTACCTTTGAGAGAGAGGGATATTGTTTGGTGAGGTGTGTTGTGATTGTGAGAATGGAGGAGACAGACACGTACTTGGTAACTTCACCCAAAGCTCGACCTTCTTTCCTGAAGTAGGCAACAACACCAACGCCGCCTATATACACGACAATACCGTAATGGAGGAGGAAAAAGTTGGTCAAATGCGAGAGAAAAGAGAACGATGATCGCATTGAAAGGTTCGAAGACAGATAGACGAAATCATAAGTCGGCCAATGTTATCTTTGAACTTAATAAGGAGCAGCGTACCCTTCTGAGCACCCCGAATACACTCTTCAATCGCGTAGGTGAGGTAAGGTTTGCATGTGCAAATGTCAGAGCCGAAGACGTCCGAACCGTTGCCTGTTTAAGAGAGAGTTCGGAATACGAGAAGGAAATCAAAAGGGAAAGAATTAGCAACTCGACACAGCAACAGAGAAAAAGGCGGTGACTTGCACTCATCGTGGACGCGCAAGGTCAGCTCTTTGGTCTCATCAGACATAAAAGCAGGGTTTCCAACTGTTAGAATAGATGCGTAAGCGTGTGCGCAAATTTGGAATTTTTATGAATTATTGAAGACTCACAGATATAAACCGTACACCCTCCAATCGGCGGAAGGAAGACCTTGATGTCAGGTCGAGTGATAAGCTCCGGGTACATTCCTCCTGTATCCTCGAATAGGGCTCTGCGAAGAAGGGTTTCGGAACTAGACACAGAGTAAATCAGTGAACCAAAAGGAGTAGATAGATCCTTTACTCACATTCCAAACCTCTCCGCAACACCAGGCAAATACCACACAGGATCAATCGCTGCCTTGCCCACATTCACTTCAACACCGCTCCACGCCTCCAAATTATCCGTCCCATCCTGATTCTTCACCGGTCTGCTCTTCAAAACGATATTTCCGTCGATAACAACATCGCCCTTCCGCGCCGCCTCGTCCAGCTCGCTCATCTTCAAGTGGGCCTTTGTAACCGCGATGCTCGGTCGGACATCCAGCCCGTCCTCGTCCATCTCCTTCTTGAACACCTGAGGGACGAGGTGGCCCCAGGGGTCGAACGACACGATCTTGGTGGGGTCGGACCATGAGGGCTGGGGCGGGACGTCGAACGGTGGTTGAGTTTGGTTGTAGTCGGGCTTGTGTGTGGGGTTGAGGGCGCCCATTGCGATGGAGAGAGCACGGTAGATGGAGTAGGAGCCTGCATGTGCGCCGAGGGCGTTGCGGTGCTTGATGGAGGATGGGAGGCGGGAGCAGATGATAGGCCCACGTTCGGCGGCGGTGGATGCACCCCATGTGAGAGGGTACGGCGAGATGCCGTGTTGGTCGGGGTAGGCTGAAGGATAGGGGTCACTATCAGCCTCTGATAAACGATAACAGCGTAGATTACTGATACGCACTCGTTAGGTTAACGCGTCCGGGGTACAAGAGCTTCTCGCGCTCTTTATCTGTCATCGATGCTAAAGCGACTCGGGTGGGGGTTGGAGGCGAGGCTGAGACCGCGAGCGTAGGTGCGATTCCTGCCACTTGTTTCTCGGTTGAAGTTGTGCGGTTTGGGATGTCCTTAGGTTGCGACTTGGTAGGGGTGGTAGGAGCTAAAGCTATTGCCGTATGTTCTGGAGACTTGGGCTCGAGCGGGGTGACATCTTTGCCGTTCGAGATGGTATCGAACTATATAGGAGTACGGGGTTGGGGAAATCCCCGATTAGCATTTGTATCGAACCACACGTATCCGAATAAGAGTAAGATTAGGTATAAGAATACTGCGAAAGTGATAAAGGTAAATGAGTAGCACAGCCTTCTCGCGACAGCAAGGGATGAATGGCGTAGATAGTCATCCCTTCATGGATTAGGCGTTCTCCTTGGTTGTGCTGGTCTCGGTCTAACCAAAAGCGAGAGAAGGATACGTCAAATAGACTAAATAGAAGCCGCAAAAGAACGATGGGAAGGAAGGAAGTAATGAACGAGGATGAAGATAACGACGAACCTTAGCTTGCAACGCCTGCTGCGAAACCTGCAAGGCCTCGAGCTGGGTCAAGATCTGCGTCAAAATCGCTTCAGAGACAGGCATCTCGATATCCACTACGATATGTCGTATCGGTTGGTATACAGGATATTCGTCTCCGTCAGACTCTAAAGCGAGGAGGCGATAGTACGGGGTAACGGTAACGTCAGAGGAGACACGAGTCTAACAACTAGCGCGAGGCGGAAGGGGAGGAAGGAAAGAGAAGGAGAGAGAAAGAAAGAAATGGTCCGAGCCATCGCGTTATCTATTTATACAACTTGGCCTGCACGCAGACGCGTGGCATGACTATCATTTCATCATACCATTATCGTAAATATAACCAGGCATGGAATGATTAGATAAGAACCGCGCGGAGGGGTACTGTGGGGTAAATGATGATCTCATTCAGGGGTGTTGCGGCATGGCTACATAGATAATGATATCGAGGCTGTTATATTGACCCATGTAGCATAGGCGTCAGAACATAGAACGTCTAGATAGCGGTAAACTTGCCTAACGACCTATCTGTCTCTTTCACGCCACTGTGTCCCTGCGGGTTTCGAACAAGTACGCCGGAGCTTGGGGAAGAGAAGACCCTGACGGATTATGTTAATATTCGAGAATACTCCACGCTGAGGTTGACCGAGCATCCTTGTTTCTCGGGCGACACCGAACTGAGCACTGGGAAAGAAAATCGCAATGACAGAGATCATGACTCCGAGTCTGGAATCGCATCATGGTCGTCCTATTCCCTAGTATACTGATAGCCCATCGGCTCTTAACCCACCGCTCATTTAAACCCTGATTCCGAGGTAATCAGACACACTTTCGAAACGCCGAATGCTTGGATCCGTGCAGCGTGTTCCGAGCACGTCGCATTCGCCTTTTCAAGTCCTAGCATCTATGGCCATCTTCGCCTCCGCAAGGAGTTAAACCCAAACCAACAGCATCGTAACGGAATCAAACAATAAGGCTTGGTCCGGTCGTATACGTTACGGAATTCCCACAAGAGACGCGGGCAAGGGCTAGGAAGAAAGGACAAGGACTGCTCCTTGTAGGCAGGGGGCACAGGCGCTGAATTGAAGGTTCGAGGAGCTTGGGTCATCGAGTAGACAGAAAGCGACGTATGAGCGTTCTTTCCATTAGCTTCAGTAAACACTATGAGAGGTACAATAAGTCTGAAGACTTTACGCGGGCTGTGGGAGGGACGACGGGATATTTGGTTCTATTTGAATAAGAAGTTGCCGCAGTTTGCCGACCGGATCTTCGAGGAATAGGGGCGGAAATCTCGCAACACAGCATATCCAATTTGTGCTTGATGGCTTAACAGTACGTAGGCTTCAAGTACTCGTTGATACTGATACTGATACCTGCTGAATTTACGAGCAGCGACAGCTAGGAAGTAGTGCACAACGTACAACGCTTTCCAGATCTGGGCACTCTCTGTGTTATCAAGAACAGAGGGAATTCCGTGATAAAATATGGGACATTCCGGAATGTCCCCTGGGATGATAATTGGCTATGCAGATTGCTGTCGTTTTATTCAGTACTCCATCAATTTTTTTACGATATATCCCTATTCTTGCACACTCTCCCCGTCATACCAGGTCCTTATCCTTCCCGTGCCCATTGTTCTGCTCTTCTCTCTCAGTACCATCGCTTACAGACGTTCTAAAGGTAAATGTCCTGGCATCGGTCGATGAGACGGCGCCATGTGCGAATTGAAGCGGGCGAGATAGAGCGAAAGCCGCCTTCTCTCTGTCATACGACGTCATCCATGATCGACCAGTAGTTACACGGAAGATAATCATTTGAGGGGATAAAGCCTAAACAGAATGTCAACGCTCGAAACCAACCACCATCAGTGCCCAGAGTCACTCACACAGAACGAGTAATACAGCATCGCAAACATGGTCTCGCAGACGTAAATCACCGAAGCTTGATGCAGCGTTGTGGTGCTATATGTCATGACAAGGAGCATGATAGCGAAGCATATCCCGAATACTGTGACGGGTGTCGCAGACTCGATAACAATCGCTATAACGCTCGAGTAGAGATGGGATGTCTCTCTATCAGGTAGCGCTTTCGCTAGTCTTCTGCGAGCGCTCACAAGGCGCAGTACGATGAGGAAGGTGACCATGAGGTTCATGGCCACGCTCACCAACGTCCACGCACTCGTTGGAAGTCTCGAGGTATACCTTGGCCACGGATAGATCGTAGCGATACCGAGAGCTGTAGATGTCCGTTACCGTCGTACTTTCGGTTATACAGAGGGCTTAGTACGCACCAAAGGAGGCCAGAAATGTGAGCGTGGGTAAGACCATAACCCATTTCCGGTCTCTCCAGATGGCGAAACATCGGTAAAGCTAAAGGAAGCTCGGTTAGGCTGTTCCGGTACGAGCTCCTTGAATTTGGATTTACCATGAGACAATCGCCAATGGTGATGTAGAGCACCAGTGCGGTGGCTGAAACGATTGAGTACCAGAGACTGCCAGCAAAGTCGGAACGCCATTGAATGATATACTCTCTGCCTGTAGGCCCAGCATCGAAAAGCATTCGAAAGTTCGTCCAGGAATCTAGTGCCGCTACCAAGGCAGAAAACACCCAGATGAGGAAGCTAAGAACTATGAAAGGGACTCGTCCTTTTCGATATTGCTTCGGCGTTTCGAGGAAGATCGAAAGGCCATATAGGCACATGAACAGCTGGATCCCTAAGATAGACGGGTAACTAATTTAGTAGTTGAAGGAGTAACAACACTTACCAACATCCATAAACGTAAGTGTGGCATTCACATAGTGGGCTTTCGCGACGACTGTTCCATAGAAATTAATCTCAGCAGGGGAAGGTTGAGAAGAGTCTGCCATTGTAAAAGCTATTGCGGGTCGTGAATGTCCCGAGGGCAGTTCGCTGGGAAGAGAGTTGGGGATAAGAGCCAGGACACACGCAATTCCCGTCGAGAGACCCTGGCTATATACTCTTAGGGTTAAAGACCAAAATATCCAGCGCTCGTAGAGAAGTCTCCCCTCGGGTGTGGCGGAGAAAAGATTTCCACAGAGATGCACAGCACATCATCAACTTGTATACATTCCATGCCCTGAAGAGTATAAATTCAGATCTCGGACGCCCCAATGCAGAGCCTCTAGCCCCACGTTACGTACCTCGCGATATCACAGGGTCCAATCATAACTCTAAGTCATGAGCGTAGCCTCTCCAACTGCAGTTTTTCCGGGCAGCGCACATTCATTCACATAGCCCCACAGGAAAGTCTTATTTTGCCTGCGCTGGGATTGGGAACTGATGGTAGATACGGACCACGACGCGTTGATGAGGTGGGGTATCAAAACTCGACGAGGTTGTCCCCTATTCAAGATCGTTATCATTCTACATTGAATGAGATGGCTCGCAGACGAACTGTATGTCGATCGCCATGATCCACTGACGAAAACCCCACTTGGCTGAGCGAATTTGGGAGGAAAGACCCACCAGGTACGGAGGAACTGGCCGTACCCCAAGGTACCCAACACGGACGACCGCCTTGTAACATCACAGGGTCGAGAAAAATAGTTTCATAGTTGAATCGTCGGATTTGTGGGAGTATCGGCCTTCGAACACGAGGGTGAGACTGGTTGACAGAAGAGAGAAGCGAGAATCGATTCAGCTAGCTACGTTGAGGAAGATTGTGTTTGGCCGTGCTTGAATTGGCGGTTTCCGCTTTTTGCCGGTGGCTGTGGTTGGGTTGCGACTACTATTGAAATAACCTCTCGGTGAGCTTTCTCGCTCTGTGAATTGAATTGGACAGCGTCAAGGGGTTTGAAGGTCTTACAACCGGAGTGTTGGTTACAATGCTAAATCTGATATTGGCGGTGAGTAACACTGTGAGCGAGGCTTCACAATCGACTAGATACTTGGAACGTCCAGATGTCCAGCTTGTCCGGTAGGTTTGGGACGTTCGGTGCGGATGATAGAGAAGGTATGCCCATGCCTGAGGTGAGCAAGCGACCCAATGTCGATTGTTCCAGACGAGATAACCACTGTAGAGCCGTCTCTTCTTTGGAAGCAATCCGGTTAAAGCCATCCACCCTAAGGGACCTCACAAGCGTAGCGCCTCAAAGAGTTCACTGTTCGCGACGTTTCGTCGGTAGTACATTCCACCCAGACATCTACTGAGCACAACCAGACGATGAGGAGGCAAGCCTGTAAGTGGGTGGTTAGGCAGCTTGAAGAGGGCTTGGAAGCGGAGGTTGAATTGTTCGACGTGAAGTGGCCAGCTGTAGAACCAGTAGTACTCGGTGCTCTGACGTCCAGCTGTTATACGCAGATGCGTGGCGCGCTTTTGTTGTTCTCGTGCTGGTGGTGCTGATTTGGAGGGATGAGAGGCTTAATGATGACGGATGCGAACTAACATGTGGTGCCGCCGGTAGGAACTTTGCGATTGAGACAGCTCTAGTTAGGAACAGTGGCTCGGGTTCGAGGTGAAGCTTTCAAAACGCTTGGGATGCATGATTAGCCTTCAAATACGGTGGTTCCGTGTAAACAATGGAACTCGTGTCTACCGCATCTACCGCGCACACGGCTAACAGGTATATTTAAGGCTTGAATAAACACCTTCAATCCATTCAGGCGGCCCAAAGATGTCTTCCAAGATTTTCAGACTCTTGACGCTTGGGCGGCGATGAAAAAGGTACTGATTACGGGTGCAGCTAAGGGTCAAAAATGCTCCTCCCGGTGCGCCCTTAATCCACAATGATTCCACCTAGTTCCTCCATCCGATTATCAGGCTTACATGAAAGGACAGCGAGGAACGGGTATTCCGAACGCTTTTGGAGGTAATAGGTGGCTCTCGCGCCTCCAATCATCGCCATTGGATATGGGCGTTTGTTGAAGACTTTCGGGAGGAGGTTGTTAAGGATTTCGTCGCTGACTCGCCATCCATACAGCCAGTAATGGTCGCTTTCCTTCCAGCCAGGTGGTAAGCGTGCGTACTTGGCGGGTTCGTCGAGATTTTCCTCCGAAGTTGTTTGGTCCATTTTTGAAGGGGCAGGAGACGTCACGGTGATAGAGGGTATGTCTTGGGATGCCATAGTTCCCTGAAGAAATGAATGTAAATCTACGGCTGGTAGAGAGCAGAATGAACCACTTACTGGGTAAGACTTTGGGACAACGAGCACGGCACAAACCATAGGGGCGTGACTGGCTTGGCACAATGGACAATGGGCAATCAAAAGATCAAATCCGGCTTGATTTGATGCTCCCACCAGTGGCGGTAAGCGGAAGTCAAGGGAAGAGAACAACAATGAAGGACAAACCGTAGTTCGAGTAAAGACGATGGCATTCCATAACCAGATATATTGTTCGACCCCAACCACAGTGGGCCCGACTTCTCCGGAAGGGTATCTCTAGGGCGAAGGATAGTAGTGCGTTTCTGGGCTTTCATACGGTATTACCCCAGGCCACTGAGTGCAGGTAAAAATGTAAGCACATTCTCGCGGCCACATTTCGATGTACTAAAGGTACCACACCTAGACGACTGCTTTGTAGTACTTTAAACTCCAAAAATAATTTCATACCTTAATATCGAACTTGTAGAAGAGTACTCATTTTCGATCAATTTTCGAACGCGAGAGAGGAAAGATTGTATTTGGCCGTGCTTGAAGCGGAGGCTTCCGCCTATAGCCGGTGGCTGTGTATATGTAACGGTAGATGCAAGGTAGATGTGGGCTACACGTAACTATCCTTTTCTTCAGTAGAGACAGTATGTAGAAAAACCAATGGACGTGATATCTTATCACTTTGACCATTTTCGCTACTCTCAGAATCAGCCTGTCTGACGCTCGTCCAAGAGGTACCCGTCGTCACTTTAAATATAATCATTTGCGGAGATAGCGCCTGAAGGAGCTCATCAATTGAGTAGCAGGATACATAGAAGAATGTAGAAGACGTACCGCGAATGAATGATAGAACATGGGAGCAATATGATACAGTACCGGAATCGCGAACAAAAAATACCCAACAGCATCCACGTCGCGGTCCGCAATGCACATCATCACCAGTATGATAGCATAAAAAATCCCAAAGAGAGTAAGGGGTGCAGCAGACTCCACTAGTATCGATGTAATGCCTCGATACAGCTTCGAGCTCTGAGAATTTACTTGAACAGCGTGAAGCGATTGGAGGGTCTTGCGCGATAGGAACAGTCGGTATGAAATAAGGCTGGTAACGAGGATGTTGGTAACGGTGTTGAAGATAACGAATGCGATGTTTGCAGTGAGTAAGACTGTCCAGGAGCCTTTGGAATCAAAGAGATAGAAGATAGCAGAGCCTAGAGAAAGATAAGTCAACGCAAAAATTGGGATGGAGAAGATGTGCTCATACCTATCGAGCCAAGATATGTTATTAAAGGAATGCCAGCAACCCAACGTCTATCATACCAGACGATATAGCATCTATAGAGCTGACCATTCTCTGTAAGTAAATCGATGAATGGGATCATGACACAACGCACCAATAATCCATCCCCAACGAAGACATATGCGAACCTAATAAGTGCAGCGATCCACTGAATCGACGAAAGGTTCTCGGTGATCAAAATCCAGTCTATCTCTGACCCTAGCGATGCAGTGATTCGAAATGCGGAGTAGCTGTCTAGTGCCGTGGCGACCGCTGATAGGGCGAAAATAATGAAGCTGACGATGACGTATGGGATACGCGTTTTTCGAGTCGAATGTGGTTCAGAGACGAAGATGGAGAGAACGTAGAAGCAGATAAAACATTGAATTCCTAAACGTATCGTAAACCCCAGTCGAATGCGCGAAAAGGGATGACTTACCAGCAACGACCAACCCCACCGAACTCGCCACGAAGGCGGCTGCAACATAGGAGAGGTCTATCGGGTCAATTGTAGCCATGTTCTAGCTTTCCGAAACAGCAGAACGGCGAAAGGGTTGAAATAGTGCCAGGACGCTGAAGATCCTCGGGGATGCTGCAGCTCCGATTATATGGATGAGCGCCCGTGGATCTACATACATGCCCGCCTTACGGCAGCTTGGGCGGTGATCTAAATTTCAACGCTCGGGTCATGTGCACACCCCTCAAATTGAGCGCATCAAGAATATGTCTGGTCAGAATCATAGCGGAAGCTTGCATGAACAATAATGGCTTTAGCAACTGAGACCATGATAGAACTCCGAGGCTATGAGCGACTGGTTAATATGAAAGGAGATTAGTTAATGAATCTTAGATCACCCCAACGCATTCCCAAAGACAGGTCCTTAAAGTTCATACAGAAGACTAACATAAAAGTCTTGGTATCATGATATGAGTGCACCCAAACAGTGACGAGCTCCAGCCTGGACAATATATGCCTTTGTCCTCTATTCGTCGATCTAACTTATATCGGAGGTCAGGCACGGGTATCTCGAGAGGTCTTGAAGGGGATACACGTAACACACACCTCCGATCATTGGATGGCCATTGCTTGAACAAGTTGGAAAGGAGGTCCTTGAGGATCTTGTTGGTCACTGGGCGGTCATACAACCAGCGATTCAGGTGCTAATCGAGGGCACGTTGCGAGCTGGATATCACCGAAGCTCTGCTTTGGCAGCGTTCGTGTTCGTTGCCCAAGCCGTGGGTGGTGACATAGTTGCGTTAAATCCCGGTTACATAGCATGAGATAATGGTCGGTGGTCTGTCACCCAGCTGGTATACGCGGATACAAAACGCGCTTCTGTACTGGAAGTTTTGGTTTGGGAGGCGTGGGAGATGTGACGATGGGTGCGGATGCCATGCTATGCCATGGCTATCCTGTGCCGGTGAAGGAGGAAGGGATGTACTTGATAGAGTGCTCGAGGTGGGGTGTGTTATGAATGAGCGATCGCGACCATAGTCGCGACAATGATTTTTCTTTAAATGTTGTGGCACCTCTCACATGAGGACAATGTGTTGACCGCGCAGCGCTAGACACGCTTAACAATTATGTTGTGGTAACCGACGCGTATATTAGCACTCAAAACGGGCGAAATCAGGCTCGTGAGTTGCATGGCTAGTAAGAGATATACCACGAAAACGAAAACGAAAACGAAGAGGTTACTAATGATTAGGCAATATCGCGCCCACTTAACGGCAAGTTGGACTCCATTCGAGGGCGAAGACGCTGGAATTCTGCCTTAGCGTGAATGAAACATCTTGCGGTAGGGATCTTCTTATGAGTATTATTGATTTTGTCTTGTCTAAAGCCACGCCGGTATATTAAGAATCGTGAAACTAGATATAGAATTCATAGATAATTTTTAACAAGCGGTAGAGTTCTCGGTACGGTCAGGCACACGAATATATTCAGTCAAGAATTTCAAATGGAAAATCCTCCTTTGTAGACAGTGCGATGATACAGGGAATTTCATGTGTGGGTGACATAAGTCTATGAAACGACGAAGAGAACACGACAATGGCAGAGAACCGCAAGGTTGAACGAGTATTTGTCCTTACTTGGAGTTAGGGCCTTCGGCTTCTGCCGGCCCTCGGCACCCACGTTACTCCCTCGTCTTTGGTCTCTGGTTCTCTTCAAAATCTCAGTTATTTGAACTGTCTCATATCCTCATTAATTTATGTCTCACCTGTATATAAAGGGGACTCCAATCGACCCGCGTTCTTTCGTATGTTTGCCCCGAACAGCCACCATCTCCCTTGCGCTCGCTGTTGGAACCCCGTCGATCTCGTCGTAAATCCAGCCCTTGCCGATCTGACTCTTCTTATCGTCTATGCACCTCTGCTTGTCTTCTGAAGTGCTCTCATCACCGTCTCAATCCCCTCGTGCTATCTATCTTAATCAAGACTGTATGTCTGTACCTGTCATCGTGCCCCGCTGCGTCGACGTCCCGGTCCTCTCTCGCCTCTAGATCAACCCCCCCTATCTCCAGTCTCTACCGTCTCTCTCATTACATTTTCAACCCAGCGTCCTTCTCTGTCCATAACCCGTATGATCCTGCATGGCCTTTGTTACTGTCCACGTCGTTTACGCCACTTCTGGTCGCTTCTACCAACTCACTCGCATGTTTACCAATGGCGCCTCTCTAGACCGGATGATCTGACACCGTCTAAAATCACGAACAACTCGCTCTGATTATGAATACTGTGAGTACATGTTTCATCGCGAGTCCACTGGTGGAGCCTAATTTACAGGAAATAATAGAAAACAATTATTAATCGTCCCCACTCGTTGTCACAGACGTATCCTTCCCATCGTTTCCCCAATCCTCACCTTTTGGCAGGAAAAAGCAACCCCCATATCACGTCCGATGGTAAACTGTTTTGATATGCGTCGTCTTGAAGCGCCTTAGCCGCCTATCATCCGAGTCGCGAGTCGGAACAAAAGAAGAACGTTGATTAGTCCAGTCAACGAATACCAACCCAAGACATGTCAAATTTCGCGCACCTTTGCAAACCCCTTCCCAGGTGAATGATTGAATGTATCTCTGAGCTTGCGGATCCATTTCGACAAGTGATCCTCCGTCAAGACACCTTCACCGAGCCATTTCTCGGAGAGGTACATGGCTTCGATGAGAAACCCCGCGTTTTGGATAGTCAAAGCCACATCATCAAATTTCCATGCCACAGGGATCGGAGGAAAGAGGCTAATTTGGGTCTTCCCATGTTCATCGAGAAAGCGCTTGTTGATAGGAGGTACAAGGTCAGCTCTAAAAAGACTTCCATACATCATAGACGTCTTCAAATACATATTCTCTTTGTGGAAATGCTTGTCTGGGATAGGCTCCGAGTAGTGTGCCAAGTTGTCAAAAACGAGTCGCCGCAACTCGAAGTGGAGTGTGGTAGAAAATTGAAGCACGTCATTGTCATGATGTTTGGCGGGGGAGTAGCGAGATGCGTCGGTGTCTTGAAGTCGCAAATATGGGTCTGACCTGCGCACAGATCCAAGGATGCTGGTATAGTCGTCGACTAAGGCGATGTTCCTCATCGCGACGTCTCCGTAGGCTTTAACGATGTGGCTCACAGCGTCGCAAGTTCTCTCTCTTCGTAGGTAGCGGATGATTCCACGGATCATTGCCTCTCGTCCCTCTTCTGTCCTTGGGTCCATTCGCCATAGTTCGACTAGTTCGATTGGTGTAGGCGAGGCTTGAGTGCTTGGGTTGAGGCTGGTCATCGTTGATGAGGCTGAAGGTAGGGATACGTGTTTGAGGAGAGCTTGAAGAGCACGGAGTTTTATATACTTACAAGGTGTGGTCCTACCATATTTGTAAGCTGTGTTTATCTCGGTGGTGGTCAAGAGTGGTTGCTTTGACGCCCACGCGCCGCACAATTGTTGGTGGTTAGGCATCAGCGGGGCCATGAACGAATTGGGTGGTAGGTACATCGGTCAAAGCTACATACTATTTGTGGGAATGCTTTAACATTGAGCTAATCGTGGCGAGTGAACCTGTGGGACGTGTCTGGAACCCATCCGTCTACCTACACCCTTTGAGTTTAGGAGACAGCCACACAAGAAAGGTTGGTTCACTTGATTGGCTCATTCTGACAAACATAACCACGAGTCCTAGACTGTGAGGCTGGCCGCCGAATCAACACATCCTTGAATCCACCGTAGGGAGCATTGGGCCACTTGCCCGTGCACAATGCTCTTATCTTCCGTCAAAGTTACTTCGTAGGCCCGCTACGAATCATAACTGACCATCATAGTATTCGAAACATATATAACAGTATCTTGCTACTGGCGGGCGGGCGAGCATACTCAATAAAGCTGTTCAACCGGGAATTCTTCCTTTGTATAGTTAGCCTGCGCACACTCAGGCGTACAGAGGATACCATTTAAGATCTGAAGGCTCGCTTCAGTCGGGCGACGATCATAAAAGTATTGAGATTTGGTGCAGCTAAGCGTCAAGAACAGTACTGAGCGGTCCCCGTCCGGACCAACATCAACCAGTCCTTTCTCCTCCATCCTTTCGTCCGGAATACAGTTCACAATTGATAAATGATAATAGTCGGAGAGTGTCTTGAGGAGATAGATCGCTTTGCCGGCTCCCCTGAGAGTGTTGGCGTATTTAGGTTGATTAAATTCGGTAACGAGGAGTTCGTTGAGGTGTTTGTCATGAACTGGCCAGCCATAGAGCAAGTAGTGGTTGGTATTACGCCATCCTGCTGGTAGGCGTGGATAAACTATGGGTAAGTGAGCCCCCCGCTCAGGTGGCATCGATTCGTTCGTTTTGTGAGGGGTAGGAGCAGTGACAGTAACGGATAGGACCTCTTGTGTGGATGCCATAACTAGTTTTATCCCAATGGATGCAGATGTATTAGATCGGAGTACGAACCCAGAGAGAAAATTGTGAGGTGAAGAGAACTAGACAAAACAAGACAATGGCCTCGTTCAAAACGTCAAATTCAACCTATGTTTATCCGTGTTTAGAGCTAGGGCCTTCGGCGCCTGCCGGTCCCTAGGCCCACGTTCTTCCTTGCCCTCGTCGGTTCCTCCTTATCTTCAAAGCTCATCAATGTATGTTTCACGTCTCCTAGGTTTATAAAGTATATTCCAGGCTCGCTCGCGGGTTTCCACCGAGCACTCATCATCCACTCAACCTAACTTCCTCCGGACTCCTCAGAAACACCGATGACTATTATCACTCTATTTTAATACCAACAGAGAACCACCACTTCCGAATCTTTTCGTTCAACATAGCGCTGGAGATGCTACCCACTCGAGCGACGGGACTCGTATTGTGAACTAAGTACCTGCCATGGTCGAATAATGAGCGATGTGTCTCCATTCTCTGTTCACTCGCCCCGAGTGGTCCCGGCCGTTGCACCAACATGACACGCACATCCTATCTACCTATTTACTATTTACCTCTCACATGCACACCTCAATGCTTGTATAGAAACGGCATCCCAATAAATATATAAGTACAACATACATGGTGAATGCCTAGAGGCCCGAGGGAGTTCGTTCGAGAAGCACCACTATTTCTACTGCTAGTGCTACATTTACTATGTAACATGAGCTGTCCGTTCTTGTTGTTCAGAAGAAAGAGCAGGCGCAAAGGCCAGTGGGCGCGAAATCGCGGCTTGTTCCGAGCTGGAGCTTTCAGCGCTCTTCCACGCCTTTCCCACCGTCACTTTGAAGATGATCATCTGTGGGGAGAGAGCCTGGAGATAATGAGTATCGGAATGCGGCATGGTGAAGGTTTACGCACTGCGAATGCATAATAGGGGAGTGAGGAGACATAATGTACCACAAAAAAAAACTCATACGGTGCGGTCGACAGGGAATGCCATCCCAAAATCAATACAATCGCATGTCCCAACGCAGAGAGGGTAAATGGTACGGCCGATTCGATCAGCATTGTTATAACGGCTTTATACAACTTTGACGTCGTCGAGGTTACCTGAACAGCATCGATAGATCGGAGGTTTTGCCGAGCTTGATAGAGGCGGTAGGTAATAAGGGACGTTATGAGCACATTCGTAGTGGCGTTGAGGACAACGAATGTGATGTTGGAAAAGACGGACATTTTAGTGCCCCATTCGCCCATTGTCAAAGGAAGTAAATAAAGTATTGCTGATACTAGTGGATGGACGGTCTGTAATGAACGCTGGAAGGATTGGTGGAGGTATATCCATACCTATAGAGGCAAGATAAGTCAAAAAAGGAAAGGCAGTAACCCAGAACCGATCATGCCAGACCAGGTAGCACCTGTGAAGCTGAGCCGCTCGCAAGTCAGCATAAATTATCATAGGACATTGAACAGATCATTGCGACACGACGCACCAATACACTATCTCCTACGAGAATACATGCATATCTCACATAAGGTAATACTGGCTCGACTCTGCTCGATTCCAGCCAACTATACCAATCGTCGAAGCGTCCGACGAGATAATGAAATGTCAAATAGACGTCCAGACAATTCGCTATTGTTGATAGGATGAAGATGACAAAGCTGGCAACAATGTATGGAACACGCGTTCTTAGAGCTGGAGGGGGTGTGGAGAAGATGCAGGAGAGTATGTAAAAGGTCATGAAGCATTGGATACCTAGAATTATTCAATAGTTGTTGGTGTGAGACCGGGGAAGGTTTATGGAGGAAGCACTCTTACCGGTGACTACCATCCCAAGTGAGCTCCCACAGAAAAAACAGTGTCTCCCAGGTATGTGGAGGTATTCATCTCAGAATGGTTTCCAAGGAGTGACTAGTGACGAAGTTATGGGAGAGAGGGGGTTATCAGGCGCTGAGCCATCCCAAGTACTAGTACTTTATAAAGATCAGTCCTTCGTACACGTCGCAGGGTGACACTTCGTTACACCGGCCAAATTCAAGGTTGACTAATCATGCTGCTTGTCATAAAATAAAATCAAGGGTCTGCCGGACTTCAAACAAAAGACCTAAGCTGGACTAAGTCATATTTTGACATCCAAAACTCGGGAAAGTGCCGTTGGAAGCCGTTTGAGCAGCAATCAACAAACTCCTCGCAATTTGGCATCGTAATGAACCTTGCGGGTACCCAAACGGCATTTTATGGTTCCTTACAGTGCTTTGCCTATCCGTTTGCGCGAACAATTTTTGAATTTGAATTCGATGTTGATATTATAGATCCCGTGTGACTCCAAGAAGCCATCCGTGCAGTGGTTGGATTTCGCTGTGGCCCTCTTGTGCCCTTAGCCTCATTCCGAGCGATCACTGATGTGACCATGTCACACATCGAATTCAAAAGTTGTTCGCGCAAACGGATATGCAAAGCACTGTAAACCGGGTGGTGCTGTTTAGATGAGGTGCCCCATTGAACCGGTCATGCTGGCAATTGATGGCACGCCAATGGTGATCGGAAACTTCCGATAATTTTTTGATGCTATTGCTACAGGTGCTAACTGGATAAACACTGGTTCTGGGACTGTCAGTGCGCCAAGGGATGAGTTATCTATACAAAATGTTTTTCTGGAACCTGAATTTCGCTTCCCAGACCTCCAAACCCGCCTTGGACTCCTTTTCCGGCGACTAACTATCTTAACTCGGCTTCGGGGCAGCTTCGAACCTATGTATGAAGTGATCCGTAACCTACTTCATCAAACTTGGAGGATTTAGCTAGGGCGTGGGGACTTCGAGGCACGAGTAGGTGAGCGTCTACTTTCCTTCCTGATAGATGCCGGCATCCCAAAAATAACCACACAGATCTTTACCCCCCTACGGTGGATGACGCGCGCCCAGAACGGCCGACGAAGAGAACCAGATAAACCACGCCAATGGCGTAGAACCGAAATAGAACCAACTTGACCTAGTTCAACCTATATGTGTCGGTGTTCAGAGCTAGGGCTTTTGGCTCCTGCTAGTCCCTCGGCCCGCACTTTTTCTTGCTTCGAATCCAACCAGGCTCGCCGTATGCGCGTCGGATATCCTGGCTGTTACTTTACGAATATCAACCTGACCGCCATTATTTCGCGTTTCGCTACTTTTCGACGCTCGATGAACGGATGATCCTCTTCGATGCGGCAGAGACCTCCATTCCGCCTGCTCCCCTCTCGAACGCCGACTTTCCCAACACTTGACTCTCGTGCATTGTTGGGCCAATCAATTTGCTTGTTTTTTCATTCCTTCACTGGCAGTCATTAAGCAGATCAGTGCGATTCTAGCTAAAAGGTCTAGTTTTTGTTTATTGGATATGCCAATCAACGCATGAAAAATTCGATATATGGGCATATCTGGTCAACGAAACAGGGTGGTGTACTTGGAGAACCCATTCTTCTAGGTCTGATGATCAGAAAAAGCGAACGCCAAATAGAGACTGGGTCAGGACTGGCAACTCGGTTAGTAATGGTCAACTTGACTATAGTCAAATGCTAATTTACAAGAGCAAGTGGTGGATACGAAGCTTGCAGAGGTCTGAGATAGAGCTAAGATGCAAGTTGAAATCTTCCGTCCTTCCAAGTTCACCCCTCTGTTTCACGCTTCCTTTGCTTGTCTAGGAGCCTTATACACCGGCCTGAACGCCTCCTCCATCCGCATTAAGACATCTCCGCTGTCGACGTATTTTAACGATCCAAGGTCAACCGGATATTCCCTAGCAGAGGAATAGTCATCAATACCGTTCATTAACCCGCATCGATAGAAAACGCCATAGATCACGCAGGCCCTGAAGTACAAGTTTCCTTCATAAACAGTGGACTCCTGCTCTAGGTTTGACGTATGGGTCGACTCATACCACCGCAACTGTGAATCCAGAAGTCTGGGATTGCAGTGGTGAATATGAAGGAAAGCGGGAGCTCCATGACGTTACCATAAACCGCCCGATCGCGATTGGTAATGTGACTCATCAGCCCCTCTTTCTCCCCATATGCCGACAGCTCAGCAAGTAGACCACTCAGATGGATATCCACAATAACAATCTTGGCTTCGGCGATGCATCCGACACCAGGATGAGTTGCTCGACGGTTTGGGTAGTGCGGTTTCCCAACAGGATTACCTTGATGCCTTCAAGGTTCCCGGTGTGGATGGGAGCTGAGCAGGGCGATAGGGCCACTGGAGGCTTGGGAACGGAGGCCCGAGATACTATCATTTGGAATGTTGAAAATTCTCAAAGAGGAAGAAGTAAAGGTAGTAACTGCTGCTGCCGTGGATGGACCGTATGGCGGAGTTTAAGCCATTATAGACGATATAGACGACAGAGTTACTTGAGCGTTAGATATATCATATATGTAGTGTGGAATGCGAGCGCGGGAACAGAGCGGGCGAAGAACCGGGATGGATATCCCCTCTCCAGACGGCTGCTGTTATAGGGTTTCCAGCAGGCAAGCGCTTCAACATAGGCGTCCAAAATGCAATAAATCAGAAACATTGATGACTATGATCCGTCTCTTTGAATATATTGAATGCGGAACAGCCGTTCCGAATCTGTTCGACTAAAACGAAGCACTGGCGATAGTGCCCATTCGAATGACTGGACTCGCTCGTAATAAACATATAATTACAACCTACATGGTGAATTTCCAGAAGAAGCTTGTCTAAGAAGTGCTACACCTACTATACAACATGGACTGTGCGTTCTTGTTGTTCAGAAGAAAGAGAATGTGCAAAGACTAGTGGGCGCGACATTGCGGCGCTCGCACCTTGTCTCGTGCTGGACCTTTCGGCGTCCTTCCGTGCCTTTCCCGTCGTCACTTTGAAAATGATCATCTGTGGGGATAGAGCCTGGAGATAATGAGTACTGGAATGAGACAAGGTGAGAGTTCACGCACTGCAAATGCAAAATAGAGGGCTCGGGCTGCATAAAACGCCACAACATATTCATCAGACCAAAGGGTATGGTCTAATAAAGTCAATGCGACCACATATCCCAATGCAGAGACGGTAAATGGTGCGGCCGACTCGATTAGCATAGTTGTAACAGCTTTATACAACTTCGACGTCGTCGAGGTGACCTGCACAGCATCGATAGATCGGAGGTTTTGCCGAGCTTGATAGAGCCGGTAGGAGATCAGGGCTGTTAAAAGCACATCCGTAGTGGCGTTGAGGACAATGAATGTGATCTGGGGAACCACAGGGTAGATATCGAAACTTTTGTCAGAACCCTGAGCAACAGCATAGGTTATTGCTGATACTAGTGGGCGGATGGTCTATAATGAATGTTGGAAGGATCGAATATGCTGTATACGCACCTATGGAGGCAAGATAAGTCAAAAAAGGAAAGACAGCAACCCAAAATCGATCGTGCCAGACCAGGTAGCACCTGTGAACCTGATCCATCCGCTGATTAGCATGAAGTATCATAGGACATTGAACAGATCATTGTGACAAGACGTACCAATATGCCATCTCCTACAAGAATACACACATATCTCACATACAAAATTCCTGCGAAGTATCTGCCCAACGGAAGAGAAATAAAGGTCATATCTAAGGGTAGGAGACGGCAAAGGAATTGCAAATACACCTCCAGACAATTTGTTATTGTCAATAGGATGAAGATAACGAAGCTGACAACAATATATGTAACATGTGTTCTTAGAGTTGACGGCTGCTCCGAGGTCAACCTAAGATAATTTAGTTGCCGGAAAAGAAGGTCGGTTTGCAGGGTAAGCAAGCGAAAATTAGAGCAATATGTTTTGCATATAAATAACTCGTCCCCTGTCACATGGACAGTCCCAGAACTAGCAATTAACCAGTCAGCACCTGTAGCAACAGCATCAGGAGTCATCGGTTGGAACCTCCAGCACCACTGGACGCTGAAAATGAGGACATACATACCCATCCTGTCCTCTTGGACTGAGCTGATCTCGCTGATCTTGCACAGCCTTCTTTTATTGAGTTCGAAACCCCTCCCAAAGTTGGCCGACTTCATCGATCTTGGAGAATCCAGCTAGGGCACGGGGACACCACGTTCAGTTCCCACTCCAACAATACCCTGCCTCGATGTTCGAAACACGAGTAGGTGGGGGTCTACTTTCCTTCTTGATAGTTGCCGGCAGCCCAAAAATACCCTCACAGATTTTTACCTCCCTACGGTCGGACAACAATTGATCGTTCACTTGGTCAACAGCGACTCTTCTTGTGAGTGTCAGCATACGGCAAGTCTGTCAGAGAGGCGGATGGGGCATGCGCCCAGAATGGCTGATGAAGAGAACCAGATAAACCACGACAATGGCGTAGAACCCAAGTAGAACCAACTTGGCCTAGTTCAGCCTATATTTGTCCGTATTTGCACCTAGGGCTTTTGGCTCCTGCCGGTCCCTCGACACCCACCACCCACTCTCCCTCGTCGTAAAACCCATTGCCAGCTGTCTGGACCCAATCTCGTTGCCAATATAGCCCTCTCCATTGCCAAAATGAGTCTCCTTGCTGTCTGATACCTTCTCCTCGTTGTCTAATCCCTCTCCTCATCATCTGATTCTTATCCTCATCGTCTACCCATATCATCATCATCCGTCTCATTCCCATGATCAGCTGACCTTCACTATGTTAACGTCCTGGCTCTCTCAGTCGAGTTTATACCTCTCTTATATCCCGCTATGCAGTTGCAGCACATGGTTAGTCCTTCTCTGTTGCATTACTTCCATTCACATCCCTTGCCCAATGCATTTATCAAGAGATAATAGCAATAACGATAAATAACATATGCAAACTGTAAACATACATACTAAACGCATAGAAGAAGCTCGTCTGAGAATCCCCATAGTAATGCTTTATCTGATATGTTACGTGGATTCCCCAATCTTGTCTTCAGAAGAAAAAGAAAGCATGAAGACTAGTACCAGGGTGCTCGGATTTTGTCTGGAATTGGACCATTCGGTGCTCATCCACACCTTCCCTGTTGTCACTTTGAAGATAATCATCTGCCGGGACAGCCTGGAATTATTACATACCGAGGTGTGGTGATCTTCCTGGTCATTGGGAGAACCATTCCATGGACCGTGGTTCTGGTGTAGCTGGCAGCAATCCCAAGTGATCAAGCTGCCACATGTCTGCCAGAGATTAGCCTTGTACCACCTCCCGAGCCCTGGGGTAACAATCAGTATGTTACACAATGCATACACAACGCTCCTTATTGGGAGGATAGTAATCATGCACTCATACTTCACTAGTAGAGTTCATTGAGTTCATAAATTAGTTCTTTCTCGGTGCTGATGACTATCCCAATCACATTGTTGATTAATTGCAGAGAAGCCCCCCTTCCAATCATGTATTGAGGTGTGCAACGGGAGGTTGAAAGCGCAATCTTAGTGCTTCATTCTCTTAACATTATCCAGTGTCAATCTTATCAAGCTATACCAGAAGAAGCAAACATGAATGAAGGATGGGAGGTGTCCTGCGTATATCAGTCTATCGGATCGAGCATCGAAAACTTGAAAACAAAGAAGCTGGAGCTTTATCATCTGGTTTTGAAGTTTGGTCTCGATGAAGCGCTCACTGATAAGGTTCTTGTTGGATTGAACATCCTGCTTGATGGTGTTCTTCAACTTGTTGATGGCTTGTAAGTTGTTCTCTGGGTACGATTATGATATATCTTTCTGAGTTTCCAATCCTTTATAGGCTCAACTTCAAGTTGAGCCGCTCAAGGGAGTCAGAACCCTCTTGAACAGACTTTGCCTGAGCATTATCACTGGATTGATACCAGGTTCTTGATCAAGACATAAGCAATGTCCCTATTGTACGATAGATCGCGCTCAAACCATTCTTTTTATGATCCTTACCATAGTGATTAATGGGCTTCTATTTACCTTCTGTAATAAACAGCTTTTAGTCTAGCACTGATTGCATGTCCATGTTTCTAGGCATACTATATCCACTCATGATTGTACTCCTCGAGCATACTGGATGCCTTTAGGTGCCCCAGGAGTGCGTACTCAAAGTCGGAACAACTTACTCCCGCCATGGGAAAACCATCCAGTTTTGCACACGGATCCTGGTTCTTTTCCTTCTGGAGTTTCATGTTTGAGTCATCGACGTGACTGATGTTTTCATTTTCTCCGTCTAGGTTGTTTTCAGCTGTCACAAACTCCAACCTAGGCCAATACAACATGGTGGCTGACTCGATCAATCAAGAGGGAAATGCAGCATATAAATCAGGGAAATTGATCGAGCGAGTTTTCATTTCTTGTCTGGGTATCTTGTTCTAATGGAAGGATACTCAATGCAGAGCCCGAAACTTGTATTGAAAGGTGAGCAAAGAGTGTCCAAATGCAATGGCATACCTTAAGATGTCCTACGCAATGGAGGCTGATGGTTCAGAACCAAAATATCCCTCGAACCTGAGTGCTGTTCTGTTCAAGCTTGGTCAATATGCAGAGTCTCTTGTCGCTGTCAAAACGGCTTGGGACATCCTCCTCAAAACCAACAAGATTGGTTCATCAGATGCCCTTGCCGTTAAACTAGCAACTCGGTTCGCAAAATGTATCTATTACAGTGAAAACCTTCACCTGGAACTCGACCACCACCCGGACATCAAGCGTTACATTGATCAATGTGGTGGGGTAGGCAAGAAGGTCACAGAGATGAAGAATTACTGGAACAGTATTTGTGAAGGAAAGAAACACCCTACATCAGAGGCAGATTACCTTTGAGCAAGGAACATGCCAGTTTTTAAAGCAGCTATGTAGGTTGTTGATTTGTTTTAAGTTGTCCTTATTACTTACAACCATGGGCAGGGATCCTACCTTGGATCAATACACCATGAACCTACTCACAAAGCTTGAGAACAACGACTTATTTTAACACAGTTCAGAATGGAAGATGTTTGATCCCTCCTTGATCCCATTAACAACAACTATCCTGAGAGCTCAATGACACCAGACAGCCTCGACGAGGCAGAACATGAACAGTTGGCCTTCTTGTTTGGTGGGGTTGGCAACAGTGCACCCATATCAGCTGAGTTCAAAGCAAGGAATTTATCTACCCGTAGCTTGCCATGTTTTCGCAAGTATCATCGACATAGCGAACAAGAAGATATTGATGAAGAATCTCCATCTCACCCTGGTCAATATCTATCCCCCAATAATTGCCAAAATCCTTCTTATCTTTGAGCTTCTTCACAAAGTTGAGAGTGAAGGTGATGAAAAGGCGAAGACAGAGGTATTTGCAATGATCGCCTACCTCTACTCCTCTATGCTCATCCCCGTGTACTGTGTTGATAAGTACATCCCTTATTTGAGTTTCAACCACCCCTTTTGATGGTGGAGATAGGCTCATGACAGCTGCCTCCTTGATTGTGGAATCTATAAACTCAAAGGCCGTCTCTGGGGAGCCAGGAATGATCTTGGAATGTCTCTCAATTCCTCCTTCAACAATTCTGTGAATCATCTCGGTGCTCAAACAATGGTTGCAGCCGCTACCCTGGACATCTGAGCGGTTTGTGGGCTGTAATCCTGCCAGGTGGACTGAGTGGGATGGACCCAAAGACCTGAAACATACTACACGGACAAGAAAGCCGACAATGGCCAGCAAGAATCCTTACAATGATCCCGAATTCGAGCAAGATCTATACTGCCAGACTCAACTTCTTCTACCTCCCAAACATCTATCTGTGTGCCATCCCACTCTCCAACAGATCATAACACATAGGCGCATTGCCAGGGCATTGGTGTTGAAAGCTAAGGAGGAGGCATTCAAGATGTGGAAGCTGAATCCCACTCTTTTCATAAGTTTATGGAAAGGTAGCTTCTTGAGTTGTTACTCATTGTTGCAGTACAACGAAGGGCCAACATCTCAACACCTTCTAGGAGAGAAGAACGGGTACCCTCAGATTTTGACCAACTCTCACAAGAACATGGCTTCGTTCCATGTGTTCTGTCATTGGTGGTCTCCATGTAACTCCTCTGGAAAGCCATCTGTTAAGATCCTGAGGAACATGTTCTCCATTCTCAAATGCTTCTTTGACCTTGTTGTATCAGCCCTCAATGAGCTGAAGGGAAGACTTACCATTCAGCTCGTTGTAGAGGACATCATTACTGGTCTTCCATGCTTATTTTCAGGGAAACGTTTGTCTTCATATCCGACGGCATTCACAAGAATCTATCTATCAAATCTACCATAAGTAACTCGAACGTATCACCTCCAGTTGGCAACTGACTGACCTCATAGGGATTATACAGGGGGAGCACTTAATAATGTGATTTTCTTCACACTGTATCTCCATTGATCTCCGTCCTGCTTAATCTGGTTCAATTGTCTGATAAACGTGAGCACCTTCAAGGTAGACACCATCTCTGAGATGAGTTTCAAGTGAGTGACATTTGTTTTGTAAGCTGTCGGTCTATAACTATCTTTTAGTTATATGTTGCTTCATGAAGAGGATATGCTGTCTATGTTGGGGTGCGAGCATTTGAATTATGACGACAAGCCTTGGGATGAGATGGTGCTGGTACCTCGCATGGATGACGGCGCTCCAGAGGATCTTCCTTCGAAAGCTTCACTTTTCACGTGGCTCACCGATGTCCTCTTCTCTATACTCAAGCCCTCAGCTCCAGAGCCTATCCCATGCCACATCAACCAGCCCAACAATCTTGCTGCCTTCATCCATTTGCTCATTCATCTCCACTGCTTTGTGGGCATTCCTGCACACTGGCTAATGGAGTATCTATCCTCCATCCTCAACAATGATCTCCATACCACTGCAACACCCCATTGCAGCCAGCTACCCATTACAGAAGATCATTTGAAGGATCATCGTTCCAAAGCTTGGCCAGTCAACCTCAAACCTTGGCTTGACAACTTTCAGCTTGTGTTGTCCGATCTCTATCCTCTCATCCCATTCCCCCTCCCAGTTGACATATCGAGATGCTATATTCTCTCATCCGACGAGATTGTGATGTGTACAGCCAAGGTAGAAAAGCACTGGTCTGTCCAAGGGAACTGGGCACACTTTGGCTCCCCATTCACCCATGTCCTTGGAATAGCTCTCTACAAGCTCAACCCCGGAAGCAAAGCCGAGCCTACAATTGAGGTGCTCATGACCAATGACATCGGAATTGTTGCATTACTGGAATTCACGCCTGAAGAAGCAGAAGATATTGGTGAAGTTGCGGTCTTTCTCTCTCTTGATTGGGTTGACATTTTGAAGAAGAACAAGGTGTCGTGGAGGATGGGGCAAAAGTCATACAAGAGGATGCAGGAAGAAGGTTGGGGTATGGTCATTTTCCGAACGGATTATGGAATGACCCATACGTTCTTTTATTCCTGAACATGAGTGTTGGATTGACCCCGATTTAGTAACAGGACCAGTGAAAGCTGATAAGTGGGTGGAAAGTTAGCTCGCGAATGTGACTCATCCCATTCATCACTTCCATGACTCTAGTGTATGCTTACTTCAAAGAGATGAGAAGGCCGAGTCCCGCCAATGGCTGCCCCGGTTTTTCTGCACGTTGCGGGATGGTGCCACCACGAAAATTATGCCAGTCCATACAATTCTACTGAAGTCCCTGTATACCCACCCGGAAATGAAAGAAGAGCAAATACAGTAAAGGAAACCAGTAACATAAGATTATCAACAAATAGCTCTGGTGGTGCCACTTTCCGCGGTTTGCGTGTGGAGGTGGACGCTTGATGTTTGTCCCTCTCATACAACAATAAAACTATATCCTACCCTTGTGAGGTTCCCTTGGTCTCTGAAATTCTTGAGTTGTTGACGATCATGCTCTTAACACAGGTTTAAGATGATGCGGTTTGCAATAACGCACGACATCGCGAGGGAGAATCCGATAGGGACCTCTAAGAGTGTCACCTGCAGCATGATCAGCGAACAGAAAAAGGTAATGAGTGGTGACCGACCGGAGCGGCATACCAGACGACGAGGCATGTCAGGTATGTGGCGCAGATCCTGGAGAGTAAACGTAAGGTGCTATGGCTACAATGTCGAGGTTCTTGAACACTCACACTAGGAAATAGAGTAGAGAGTCTCTGATCAAGCTTTTAACGAGACGTCTTCCAGCTTGGAATACGGACCCGGTAGTCTTTAGGGCTTGGAATCCTTTGGTGAGGGCCAGCGCGCACAAGAGACACTTGAATAAGAGCACGGGAATCCAGAACCTATGAAATGTTTCAGGTACGCCTATAGACGTACAAATTCTCCCATTCGGAACATTGGCAATGATTGCTAAGTGCTGAGTATAAGTATCTAGAAACAATGAGAGAACAAGCATACCTTGTATCTTCGCTAGCACTGTGTACATGATCCAAGCTGAGGTCACAATGCAACTCAGGAATGGGACCACCATAACCGCGAGAATGACTTTGTTGAGCGAGTACATCGCGTAAATGCGTACTTGAAGAATGGCTGGTGATATGGGATTACGTCTGGGACCACAAACGCAGAGAGACTACGTACATTGGGCGAGCATGCATGCGATTAGGCCCATCCATCCTTGCCACTGGAAAAGCCGAGAACCTTAGCCTTCGTCAGAATATCGGTAAGATATCAATTTGATAGTACTTACGGCTAATGAAAGTACCCTGCGTTATGCGGGAAGTTGACAAAGGTGGTAGCTACTTATAACTGAAGAGGAATTTATGAGTAAATGAGTAAATGAGAGCCAAGAGAGACTTTGAGCATACAGAAGGTGTGACGATCGGACTGAAGAGGCCTAAATTTCAAGATAGTCAGATAGTCATTGGCAGAAGGGTATTCTTTGTGGGCGTACCATAAGTGTTAAAGCTGATGAGAGTTGGACCAGAATAAATGTATAGTCACGGAGAGACTCAACAATTGGAACCCACATGACGGAACCCAGTGAGTAGTATCGGTTCTGGATCAAGGTATGGTGAGATCGTTGTAGAAGCAAATTAGAATCAGTGCGGACCAGCAAAAACAGCACGTTCGCTTTCAACAAAGGACTTTTCTGAAGAAGTCTGCTCAGCAGATTGACCCACGTGAGAGAAGGACTCATGCTCTTGACATACCCAAATGAATTGTATCTTAACGCAGGAACGATAATTAGTCAGCACCGGCGCGGTATGAGCTTCGAGAAACAGGTCACTGACCTCGGCATCCAAAGTGAGTACTTTGTCAGATACATCTGAGTCAGACTGGTGTAGGTAAACCATTAACCAGAGCCATCAGCGTACTATTGACAATTGAAGCTGAAGCCACTTGAGGTCGGGACCGGTTAGAGAGGAGATCCGCAGTTGGAATCGACAAGGCGCGGCTCACATTGCCCGTATCGAGTTATTTGGAAGTGTGTGAGTCCTTGCAAAACCGAGTCGATGGCGAAATTTCTGGGCTCCATAGTCGACGTTATGTACAAGGGAAAATGGAGGCCGTAATGACAGGGGTGGGAGCGCCGGCGGGCGGTGTCAAAGGACGAGTAACAATACTCAGAATGGGGGCACTATATACCTTAGATACAAGGTCTTTGTGTGCGTTACACCCCCATTGTACCCTTAATATCAAGTCTCATCAACCACCACCATTGTACTTGGGCACTACTCTGGGCGTTCGCCTGCGGGCATCAGTATCAGTGAAGATTGAATGCCGAATGAGGAAGAAGTCAGATAGTTATTTAATATATCACCTTCGAACGGAATCCCAGTTCCCAGGCAATGTCAGACGGACGAACGTGCGCTGATAATAGAACAGACGTAAATGTACTACAAGAATGCGGTGCCGAAACTCTGAAGGGTATGGTAGCCACCGACCGTTCAATCAAAGGAACTTTGCTCAAGTTTCTAGTTTGAACACGGGATGCGAAAGAAGTAGGGTGTAGCTGATGTATCTGCTTCAAATGGACCTTTAGTTCCCATGCAGCATCTGTTGAGAAAACGACTGTCCATCGCTCTTGAAATAGATACAAAACTTCTGCTATTGACTTGTCCCGGAATAGAAGCGAATGAAGGGGAGGGGATCAATTTGTCTTCCCGAATCAAACACAACTGGGAATCATGATGAAGATCCTTAACCTCTATGATGGACACCTTTCTGCTCTTATACTTTGACTAGACGCTTTATGAGCACCCTCAAGACCACTTTCGAACGTCTACAACACCACTTATTATGCGCCAATGTTAGCTGAGGTCATAATCCAGCCATTCATTCAAGCTTCTTAGAAAACACGAATACACTACAAACACATTATCCTTTAAGAGAATACAAACGGAGCATCACACTAGTGAGGCTGAGCGCAAATACCATGGTTGAGGAATAAGCGGCCGATCAGCGTTCTCAGGCTTAGAAAAGGCCAATGAGACCTAAGAGGAGGGTCAAACCGAGACCGGTCAAGAGACCGCCGACGACTTTGAGGCTAGAGGAACGCGTTGATGAGAACACGGTGGAGATAAAGATGGTGGGTAAGACTTACAGGGCAGCAACGAGCTTGAGTACACCAGCGACGAGGATGTTCAAACCGAGGAGAACCTTGAACAAGGCGGCATCAAGCCCGAACTTGGGAACAAGAGGATGAAGTTCTGGCTTCTTAGTCTTGAGGTTGTCCAAGCTAGTTGCGATGTCCTATTCAAGGTAGACATCAGCACATCGGTCATTTGGTTTCTCTACTAAATTGCTAAGCGACTTACGGTATAGACGACGGAGATCTCTTCGGCAACCTCTTGGTCGGTACCGCCGGTGCTGGGGTCAACCTTGCCACGGAGCGACTCGAACGAACCAGAGGTGTTATCTAAAGCACCGACGAGGCTTTGCAAGAGGGGGGAGATGTTGCCCTCGGTGGCGGTGTTGGAGTTGACCAGCGTATCTATTTACCACGAAGCATGAGTCAGTGTAACATAAAATTTTAAATTGGAAGTCACCAACCAATCTGAGGGAGGATGCCGCTGGTAGCAGCCTTGAGAGTCTCAATGACAGCAAGGACGTCGGAGATGTCCTCGCGCTTCTCAACCGTGGGGGCGGGAGCAGCGAGGGCGGAGACGGCGCCTAAAGCGAAGAAAGAGATGATAGCACGAGTGAAGAACATTGCGATAGGTCGAAGTGGTGACTCTGGATTAGCTGCTGGTGTTGCTGCTGCCTAAAAATCGCCACTCCTCCCCTCCTTTTATACCTCTCGACCGCCCTGCTTTACACCCAACTCGATGGACCCTTTTCCCCTCCTACGACAGTTCAAGGTGAGGCTATGTTCACCTTTTTTTTCGTTACAACATACCATACAAGTACATGACGTCGCGACTGACGTCCTCTGAGGCGCTTCTTTGCCTTTCATCTCGGTGCATTGACTTGTAACGAGTCATCCATGGACTCCGCTGCGCGTCAAACGGTGAATTAGCTCCAAGGTTTGGGAAAGTCAAGCCTATACTCACCGAATTATGAAGCTACGACCAATAGATCAAAGAGAAGGAGCTGGTGACGGGAATTCGCGCAATTCGATGCCTTCTATTCGTCAGAAGGTCGATTCCCATGTCAAAATTTGAAGTTTAAATCGCAGGGCTGGTCTCCAGGTGGCCTCAGGATTTTACGAATGCCGATACGACCTTGCCCCCGCCAAAATATGATATTTTATTGATATATGGTTGTCGTTTCTCGAGGCTCGACGTTCGAGCTAAGTTGAGGAGCTCGTCAGCCGTGGCTCTACAGGTCGCCCGCAAGGTGGGCTAGCCTATCAGAAGACTTACCGTTAATCTGGACTACATCCCACTTGAAATTTCATGAAACGGCCGCACGTTAGTGGAGTCGCTCCTATTTAGAAGTAATATAAGATGACGGAGTTGGAATGAGGAAGCGACATACCAGAGAACAGTTTGGTGACTCCCCCAAACAAGCGTGAGGATTGATCCAGGGAAAATGCGAATCCTTCCAATTCAAGTGCAGGAGATCATCTCGTATTCCTTAATGGGATTTACGGGAAACTCGAAAGAAGTCTTCTCTGCTGCACCCATCTTCTCATGCTATCTATTGCCCCCGATTTGGACGATCTGCTCAGGGCTTGACGTTGTGACCACGACTTCGGCAGCTCGAAAAGTATGAAAAGTATAACTAGATTAAAACGTGCTGATATTTAGGCGATTGTTCATCGAAATTGTGTCAGTCCCTGACCTATAGGATTGGAGCTCTTCCTTGGTCACTCCATAGACGAGCAATTAGAAGTTCGAATTACTCCTTCGTAAGAGAATGGCGTGATAGTAATTGATCTAAGTGAGAAAAATAACAGGGCCAACTTGGGACTAAATCTCGCGGCCTCTAAGAGAACGGAGTCGACGACTGAGTACCGGTGGACGTCACTCAGACTGTAATTGTAAGCTGGAAGGGATATTCGTCACGCAAATATCTATTATCGGGACGCTTCTAAATCTATTACTACTTAGCGTGACGTTGTGGATCACGTTCTCAGAATTCACACCGCCTGGATTTACCGAGGCCTTTGCCAATGGCCTATAATTGCGGCGAAGTGATAGCGGGAATTCGCTCAAGCCCAAACAGCAGTCTTCACTGGACCGCAGGTACATCCCGTGCATTGCCAGCGCGAAATCACAATGTCGGGTGGAGCCATGCCCGTTTAGAATGGTTACCAGATATCTATAGGAAGCTGTAAATCTCCTCCGGAACGTTTAAGAATCGTGGGCACCGCTTACCTGATTGACAGGCACATCGCTCCACTTCCCCCCACAAACTCTACTGCAGCAGACCAAATCCACGGGTAAGCTGAGAACAAATCACATATCTTGATGGAGGACTTGCCGCAGACGGACACAACGGCCACAACTGCGCATCCAGACAGCGTTGAGTAGAGGGTTGTTAGTAGGGACTCACTAGCCCTCTGACGGAAGAACATTGGTTGCCGCGCTTACGGCAGCTTGAAAATTAAAATAGCTGGGGCTCACGAAGGGGCACGCCCTTCTCACGTGTACTTTTATGATTGGTTCTTTGGTCTAGCTCTCGCTCACCCTGGGCCTCGCCTCTTTGGCCCATGGCCAGCTCCCAGTGGCGAGACCCGTTATCCCCTTTCTGCGCTCGGGGCCGACTTCTAAGAATCGCGGAGTGGATTCTACGAGACAAGTAATAACCAGATGAATAATAATTGCTTCTCATTAATTAATCGATGTCCATGATGCTGGGGCTACTGGTTCCTCAGAACGCGTTTTCCAACTTCGCCCGCGGTTCTTTAGTTCAACGGCGCGTCAACGGCGCGTCTTTTCCCGTCATGTCTTCATTTCACGATGGAAATGCGGTCCGCGAACCCTAACCCATCGTGGATTCATCCGACCGATACCCGACTGTTGGATTCATCCCTACGAGACTTCAATATCAGACCCTACAGTCATATTACAATGTATGGGCAAGCTGGCACGTACTTATGTCCATCGAGCCACGCGAGCGTCTGTTTGTGAAGGCATTCCTTCTGTAACCGTACGTGGAGGCCGCAGCCCCTAACCAAGATCGACGTGAGGAGACGGCTTCCCCACGCGATGACACTTAATTTAGGTGACGCGTTCGGTCCGCCTTGGCTCAATGAGGTTTAGTGTGAAGCTGCTGTTCTCTTTCAGCAAGAAACAGGGGGCATAGACTCCTGGCGACACGCCAAGGATATTTTGGGTAATAGATTTCTATTCTTGTTTATGTTATCCATATTTTCGAGTTCTCGAACAAGTCTCTCAACGTCCTTACCTCTTCTTATCATTTAACACCTTATCCCCCTCGCCCTTCCTTTTTACGAGGACCCTTCCACGGGAAGATCCTCCGACCTTCGTAATACGGTACAAGCACCCGTATGGGGGGGTACACTTGCATTCGTCGTGCTGCAAATTATCGGGTTACAGTGCACGCGTCATATTCAAGACTTCATATCTGTATACGACAGCATCATGAACGACTACGGTGTTCCAGAAGTGCTAGCTCACACGTGTCCCCCATCACGGTGATTTGGGTCGGAGTCTTACTGGGATTTCGAGCACTGTTTTCATTTCTGAGCCTTCTGGGAATTGTTCTCTGCATTAAAGGACGCCTCTCGTTAGCTGTACCTCGCGTAAGGGGCTGAACTATGCTATATGCGTGACCTGGATACTTATGCAAGATCTGAAGAGCGGTTTCAGGGACAACTCGGGTACCTTGACAATCTAGATTTGGCAGTTATAAGGAAATGTGGTGGATGGTGTATTAAAGGTCTAATCTATATCATAAGAATATATGGCAGTGCTATCTCAGCGTCCAGAGACAGCTAGAGCTGCCTGCTTATGGCGCCGTTGCCCGCGCTTCAGTTACCGGTGTTTCGGCAACCGGCGGTGAGATGCTTGGGCACGAAAAATACCTGTCCTCGTCGTGTACGTTCAATTTTACTGGATGTTTAAGCATCTTTTTATACAATATACACATGCAATTTCCGTACCGTAAAATTAGAGTGATGGCCAATAGGCTGAGTGGGATGGTAGGACGTGGCTGTGTGTGATGGGCAACAGGGTTGGGTGAAATCAACCTGGTACTCGTGAACGATTCGCTAAAGCTCGATCGGGCTCGCTCCAAGCTCGCTCCAATGCATCTCTTCCTCAAAAGTAGGGATCTACGGCAAAATCCGGAAGCCTTATATCCAAACAAGGCCAATCAGTTACTTCAAAAACATACACGATCGCAAGCTCCTAAACCATCTGCTCTCTCGCTCTTTTACACTCCGAGTAGCAGTGGTAGGATTATTTGCTTATTTAACTTCATCAATAAACAAAGAACAGCTTGTGCACTACACCCTCAGACAGCGGAACAGCGAGAGAGCGGCTGGTTTAGGAGCCAGACACGATCGGCTTACGGTGCTTTGCATATCCGTTTGCGCGAACAATTTCCGAATTCGATCCGTGACATGGACATATAAGTGATCGCTAGTTATGAGCCTACATAAAGGCACAAGAAGGCCACAGCGACTACACAACCGTGACGAGTCACAAGGGATCTTCGGATTCAAGATTTATTCGCGCAAATGGATGTGCAAAGGACTGTAGTCTTATCCCAAGCGGCTATGTAGTTCTCATCTGGTCAGAGACATAGGAAGCAGGGCACACGAACATGCATTAGCCGGTTCCATCTGGCCGGTCACGCTCTCCCGAATTTAGCAGCACCGATCGTAAGCTATTTATAGCTATCTCAGTTCTCCTGTGTATATAAACAGGATTTCAATCGACCCAGTCGGTTTTGCTTTTTCCCCCAAACCTCCACCATCTCTCTCTTGCCAACGCTGCACGGTGTGTAAACACTCGAGCTCGTCGCTGATAGGGCTCTCCTCAGCCTCGATTTGGCTCTGCTCGTCGTCAATTTGGTTCTGGTCATCGTCATTTCGCCCCCGCTTATCGCCTGTACTCGCCTTATCATCGCCTATCTGCCTCTTGTCGTCTTCTATACTATGGTCTCGGCCTGCTTTATGGTGTTACCGCCGTTGATAGGATATCGCTAGGCTCGCCTCCTCACCGTTTACCGCATTCGCCGTCTTGCCTACATGATTCATTTTTTATGATGGGGCGCATACAGCCAGTGTTACAGGGAAATTTGAGGTGCATATATCTTATCTCGCGTCTTTAACCAGCGCATATACCCACTCGTATGTGCTTAAAGCGTTGTTGATGTCATTCTGTAACGCATATATTGACTCATACCTGACACTGTCTTCCCCAACCGTCCATACGACGCACGGCTACCCCTTTTCGACATCGCGACCGTGTCCTACGCCCTTCTCTACTTCCCGAAACCCACCCACTCGCAAGCTCCACTTCTCCTTTCTCGACCTTGATGCCCCATATTCCCACCTTCAAGTAGTCTCCTGTGGTCTCTCTGCTCTGTATCCCTGTGCGTATCCTAATCTTACGCAGTGCAGGTGTGTCGTTGGCACCCTCTTATGGTGCATATATCGACTTGTCGACGGAAGCACTGCAACCACCTACTCCCGTATCTTCTGGTCCGATTCTAAGCGCGTCTCTGATGCAAACAGTGCTCTGCGTCTGTTGGTCTCACCGTGAGTCGTCCTAGGTGCCCGCAGCGATACTATTTACCTTGGCCTAGATTCTTCATGGCTTGGATGTCTTGTTATCCTCGCTTGATTGGCGAATCTCTCAATGGCGGTGTATTCACCTTTCGTCCTCTCTTGAATTACTCGAGGCTCTCGTGACTAGGTTGCTGGACCCTGTTTCTGTGCGTCAATTTTCTTATTCCTTTCATTCGAGTCCTTCTGCTAGGATCAGTCACATTGTGTTCATAAAATTTCGAGTTAGAACGTACTCTAATTTATCTGAGCGTCCAACAGCCCCGAACACACCGTCGTTCTCGCGATTTTTTGTTTTCCTTATCACCGCCGATCATAGAGAACTTGAACCTCGGGCACGAGACGATAATTGAAGCTCAAAGCCTCGAGAACGGATTCGCCGTCTTTAGCGTTCTCTCGGGTATTTGTTACGCAATGTGACTGACCTCAGTGTCTGGCCTCAATGGAAGAAAGAAAGAAAGCACACGTGCATAGAACGGAGATCTTTATCCCCTGAGAGCGTTGATTAATTCAAAGAAGCAGGAAAGAAAACGCAAGTTGACTAGATGGCCGGATGGCCGGTGATAGATTCGCGAATTACTCGGTGAGACATGACTACCATCGAAGCGTCGACGGGTTCGGGATTCGAAATTAGGAATGACATTAACAGTTAAAAAGAAATTCGAACACTGGGAATCAGCAATAAGGCTTCCTCACTTGTTCCAAGTCCGAAAGTGAGGAGCGACCGAAACAGACATTTGATTCGCGCAGAATTTATGCCTACAAAGGGACAGAGCATCGGTATAGGCACCTAAGACACGACTCACATAAAGATATAGTAAGTTGAAACCTGAAACAGCCGACGGAGCACTGCTTACATCGAACACAAAATGGATGGATGTATGATGGGCAGGAGGCAGTGTTGACGGTATAAGGGCTCTGGCCCACTCGTGTGTTTTCGGTTGACAAGGCGATATATGTAGGATTCTGATGACGCTTACACAGGGCCTATATGTCAGTACGCGCCGAGATACAGAGCAAAGAAACCTACGAAAGACTCGCATTCGAGAAGAACTCATCGGGATAATGAGTTTATGAATCCGATATTCCAATGGTCTGGAAGGCATCCAACTGGTCCGAAACATACCGTCGCGTTCTCATAATCTTTTTTCGTCTAAAAAAAGGCTCCAGAAGAGAATTCAATTTTATACTCGAGACGAGATTGAACGAAGAGAAGAGATGGAGACGCCAAGTTTCTCTCCACGTTGAGCCTCACGAGAAATGGCAGAAAGAAAGGTTTGGCGAGTCAGAACCTCGGTGCAAAGTCCCCTATCGAGACGAGATGGTGATTCGCAACGTCGATCGAAACAAGACCCGATCAAGTCGGATACACGGAACGCGTTGAACTCGTGCTTGGCCCACATCGCAGGGTCGGCAAGCAGAAGAACAGTTTCTCGTGCGTTGAACGACCCGTCAGACCCGATCGTCGACTCCAAAGCCGTGCCAAGTATCAGCGAACACGTTGGCCACACGAGGATCTCCAAGCTAAGCCACCGACGGGTCGGACAAATAGCATACTGGTCGCGCGAGCTTCAAGATCGAGGTCGTCATGCGAGATGCATTTACTGCCAAGGTCTGGTGAGCCGGTATAAGTAAGCGTAGGGAGCCGGTTTAAGAGGCTGGAACGCACCCCTGGGTTTAGGGTCGGCCATTTGAGAGTTTTTCGGAATTAGAGCTAGCATCGAGTGTAGCGCTAAGGCTTTATACAGGATATTGAGCCCTATCGTGCGTCTATTATGTAGACACGTTCTCGCGGCTTTCGAAAACACGTTTCGAAGAGATGATGTTCCCGACGTGTTCGTGGTCGTTTGGAATTGAGATGCGGGACGGAGCCTGCACATCAGATTATGATAGTAAGCGAGTTCTATTCGGTTCAAAGGTACAGCGGGAGAAGCGAGGTAACAACAAGTTGGGAGGAACATGACAGAGTATGGAACGGAACAAGGAAAGGACGGCGCTCCCCGCAAAAGACCCGGAATAGGATTGAATCGGAGCTTGAATATTGCTCTCGGCATTTCTTGTGGCTTTCGTCTCCCCGCCACGTTCCCTTTGAAGTGAATTCATTTACCCCGCGTGTTGTGACGCTAAAGGTAAACCTATATCAATGTTAAAGATGAAGAACTGCTGAAATGAAGTCTTGGAAGGCCAAACACCCTATTTTGAAGCTGTTGTAGGGGTATAGGCACCGAGGGGGCTTATATTTTTCAACAATCGGTGAGATTCTGGTTCCTAAAGATTTTATTAGCTCAATTAAAAGCTTAACAGACAGGACGGTCCATGCAAGAATTGAAGGAAACTTGAAGAACCAGGCACGATCTTGGGCCCTTTGTGTGAAAGTTGTGATTCCATCACATCTCCATTTTGTCAGCTGAAGACGCCGGGGCACAACTTTGTTGACCAGCAACCACCATCTCCGCATTCCCCGCCTCTTCCTCTTCCCCCTCTACCCGACGACTGTGGACCCCTCTGATCGCTGTTAGAGACAGCGACGAGCATATTTTGGACGTGTGCAGGCTTCAAGCGGAAGCGCGAGTGCGGCTGGCGTTGTTCACTCTCAACACCGACCCAGCCGACTCGTTTCAGGTTGAACCCCGTATTTCGCTTTCTTTCACGGTTACCGCCCGGAAAGCGGTTCTTTTGACGTTCATTCTGTTTACATTCTCCTCTTTTTCTGCTTCTTCTTCTCGACAACCGACAACCGACGACCGTCGACCGACGACGACAACAACTGCAACCGCAACCAACGCCCCAATTCTCTGACCGGCCGACCTCGTGGGTACCCCCGCATACCACAACTTTTACATATCTCTTGATCGACAGGCTCTACTCGGATTTTCTTACGACTTTGACGATACGTTTTGGACGTTTACCGCTCGACAGAATGTCGCCGACACTGGATTCGCCCGGGAAGCGGTGGAAGGGAAAGGCGCGGCAAGTTTCGCGCGCGGTTGAAGGAGAGGGAGGCAGAGATGGGGTTGTGTTGGCATTGGAGATGATTGGGAGTGGGCTGTACGAAGTGTGAGTGTCGTTTCGCTGGTAGTTTGCGTGTTGTGTTTGTGGGAGATCCTGGGCTCGTAGCTTGAGCTCGTGGCTCCGTTTCAATGTCAGGCGACTTTTGCGGCCGCTGTGTCGTCGTTCTCGTTGCTGTTGTTCATTTTTGCCTGCTTACCGGATGCTGGATTCGAATTCGCTGCTAACGGTTCTTGTCCTCTAGCTCATACGTTCTTCAAGTCCAGGCTGGTCGTAGTGGGTCTCCGCAGACGTTTTCTCTTCAGGTGGACAGTGGTTCGTCGGATCTCGTAAGTTGTTGCTTTTATTTTCATATGCTTCTGGAATCGTTAACAGGGTCTAGTGGATAGCTGGGAGCTCGTGTTCGACGTCAAGTTGCAGCAAGAGCGGTGGACCGTTGTACAACCCCACGACGAGCGGCGCTACGAATACGGGGGCGTCGTTTACTATCACATACCTGCGTGGATACGTCGAAGGGCCCGTATATTGGGATAGATTCAATGTAGGAGGGTATTCGATCGAGAACCAGGCTCTTTGTGCGTTCTATCCTCATCTTTCGTGTTCCTCCACTCATATTCTGTGCAGCCGCCGCCTCGATAGTCAACGATGAACCCCTCGCATCGAATTTCAACGGGATTCTCGGCCTCGCTCTCCCTCTCAATTCTATTATTGCTGACACGATACCCCCTGTTATTACGAACGACCCTGACGGTGCTGCTTGGGCATCTAACCTGTTTTCCATCACACCCGTCTCCAGGGCCCCTGCCTCTCGGTTCCTCTCGCTGACCCTCGCTCGACCTGGCTCCGATCGAATACCATCGCTGTTTGGTATAGGCCATCACCCATCCTCGCTCGTCCCAGACCCAAGCCGCATCGAGTATTCGACGCTCGTGGCCGAACGTGCCGGAACACTGTATTGGAAGACCAGCGTAAGGAGTATTACGGTCTACGTTAACGGCACAGCCAACGAAATTGCGCTACCCAGGGGAGGCGGTGGTTCCGTGTTCCCGACGGCCATCATCGACTCTGGCGTCCCGCTCATCTTTGCGACTTCGACCATCGCTAATGCCATCTACGGGGCGATTGGTATCAGCCCAGCTAACGATGGCCATTACTACGTACCGTGTAATCAGCCTCTCAACATGACCATCCGACTCGACAACCGTTCGGAGATGCCACTGCACCCGTTGGATCTGACGGCTGATCCCCCAGATGACAATCGAGCGGCGTTTTGCATTGGACTGATTCAACCTGCGGATGGGCAGCTCGGGAAAGTGGATAGTCCGGCGGATATGATTTTGGGAGTTCCGTTCATGCGGAATGTGTATACGGTTATGGCCTATACGCAGCCGAACGCGGATGGCTCGTTTACGCCGACTTTCGACCCTGACGATCCTGAAAACCAAAACTCAAATTCGACGACGCCGCTGACTTCGCTTATTGCACCGAGGCTGGGTTTATTGAGTCTGACAGATCCTACGGTCGCGTTGGAGGAGTTTAGGACGGTGCGGATATTGAATCAACCGATTAATGGGAATTCTACCGGTGGGAAGGGCGGGAGCGGAAGTGGTACGGGTGCGCCGTCGACGGACAACCCGACGTCTCCAGATGGAGTGGGAGGGTTGAACACGGGTATTATTGTTCTCATCGCTTTGCTAAGTTTCTTTGGCCTCTGTTGCGTGATCTTCCTCGTACGTTGGATCCTCCAACGCAAGCGTTTCTCTCGACGTGGACAACTCGGTGCTGGGAATGGAGCGAACGGGTCGGATGAATGGATCAACGGGGATACGAAGCGGGAGTTGGTTATGGGTTCGATGTTGGGGCTGGGCGGGGGAGGGTATCAGTTGGCTAATATGCGGAATGGCAAGCGTGAAGGGGATAGGGATTCGACGACGGATACGGCCGCGGAAACGTTGCGCGACAAGAAGGCGGATGATTTGTCGAAGCAGGAGAGTAGAGGTTCGGGGGATGGGACGCTGTATAGCAGTCAGGCATCTGGGAAGGGTGGAGTTGGAGCTGCGGTTTTGGTTGATTCGAGGCGGTCGGAGGATGGAGATGAGGGAGGACACGATGGACAGTCAACAAATGGACCTGGACATGACCGGATAGACGCGAGCTTCGCGGATAAACAGCAAGCGCAACCGCTTCAACCAGAAGATGAAGACCCTTGGGACCCATCGACGGGTTTGCCCTGGAGCGTAACGAGTACGGCACCCGTCTCCTCTTCCCTCTCTGAAAACAAACGTGGGCATCGCGCGCGGATGGATAGCACCACACTCCCTCCTCAAGCTCTCTTTTCACCTCCGTCAGATCGTAGTCTTTCGCCCGAACGACCTCAATACCGACCCCATTCTCCTCAACACCCGCATCATCGACATCAGAGTTCGACCGTTGCTCCGTTACTCCAAAATCAAGAATCTCGGTATGAAGATTCGCGCCCCCCTCAATCACCCGAATCGGTTTATTCCTTCAATTCTGGAGCTCATCAACCGGCGTCTGCCTTGGCTCCTCATCCTCTCTCGCCCGATTTCCCGCCTGCGCTACCGAAGGATAAGGATAGCGCTCTGCCCTCTACGGATCTGTGGAACTTGGATACTGGGGGTGGGATGGCGGGTGTCGGCACGGCTTCGCGGACGAAGAAGATTTCGGCGTTGGATGGGAGGACCCCGATTGGAGTGAATCTGTATGACCCTAGGAGTAATCGGTCGAGGTCGAGGACGAGGTCTAATGGGAGTCGTAAATCGGCGCTGGGGTATGAAGGTGGTGGTATCCCGCCGTTGCCTGAGGAGCGGGGGACTGCGTTTTAAATGTTTCTTCTTGGCTTTCGCCTCCTATCACGTTAAACGCGCCGCCGTCAAATATCCTGATCATGAATGAGACGTTTTCTCCTTAACTCTGTGGAACTAAAAATTCAGCTCGTCGTTGGCAACATTTCCCCAATTTCTCGATTTAGTTTTCGGTGATTTCGAAATTCGACACTCTTTACTGATCTTCTTAGTCTTCTTGCATATCTACTCTTCTCTTCTTTTCTCTCATCCATGCAATGATTCATTCATTCTCTTTCAACTACATACAGTCAATTATCGCCTCGTTCGGATTTATGTTTCTTTGAATCATGCGCTTTCTTTACACCTTCGGATGGACACTCGCTTAGTGAATTAGTTGTTCATTTTTCTACTCTTTTCTGTTTGTTTGATTTGAAGGACTATGTATTTGCTTTGTCGTGCCCCCTCTCCCTTTTCGTGCAAGCATACCATGTAATGTGTATTATATCCAAAATCAAAGTCATCTCTACCTCTAGCTCTAGACCACGGGCGTATAACTTGAAACGCCATCAATGATAAAGCGTTGTCTTGCTTGTCAGCTCTTTAACGGAAAGTGCGCAGCAAACTATGTCCGAGACTTTGAGGACGAGGAAACTGGAATATGCAACCAACCTTCGAATTCGAGACGATGAACAACCAAGGTTCGTTGATCAGGATTTTGCTTCATGTAGTTATGCCAATTCAATTCCGTTTCGTGTAGATACGTAGAGAATTTAATTTACTGCCAGGAGACCTCATGCTCGTCTCCACACCCGTAGTGAACACGTTCCTCGTATGTGAGCGTATCGACAGACAGTACTCTGTTAGCAGAGACCCCCTTCGGCCGAGGGAATGGAATACCAGTCAGAGATTTGGCGTAGGTTGCGATTCCATGTGCGATGGCTTGGGCGTTCACTTCGAAGACGTCCGTGCGCATGTTTGAAACCGTGTCGCATGCAAGGTGGTAGCAAGGCTCATAGATAGCCCCCGCTTGTCCGCCCCACCTAGAGAACGTTATTTAGCTGAGAAATAAGAAATGCTACCAGAGAAACATACCATTCGGCTTCTTGAGGTGTCTTTACTCGGTCAGAGCCGGTCGTTACGCCTCCAGCTGGGATTCCGTACTCCAGGAATGGACCATAGTCGCTGCGACCGGTGAAATTCGCAGCGGTACTGATGAGTTTTCTGTCACGGTAGAACCCTTCGAAGAGGTGTTCAATTTGGGCGCTTCCTGCAGGTCCGGGTCGTTGGAATGTATCACCATCGCCGTCGTAGATCAGATATCCGTAGTTGGAGGATGCGATCATGTCGTAGTTGAGGTAGAGCGCGATTTTGTCGCGTTCGGATTGAGGGAGGTTGCGAACGTGGTAGGATGAGCCGACGAGTCCGAATTCTTCAGCTGTCCACCAGCCAAATCGTACGGCGTTGTTGACTCGGAACTTGGAGAGTTGAAGAGCGACTTCGAGGTTTCCGATTGTACCTGAGCCATCGTCGTTGATACCCTGAACGACGTTTTAAATAAAGAGCAATGAATGAGAGAAAGGCAACCTACGGGACCGGCAGGTACGGAATCAGAGTGAGCACCAGAGAACACGATCTTGTTCTTGTCGCCGTGTTTGGTAGTAGCGATGAGATTGCTTGAATAACGTTCCTCGACCAAACCGTACGCGTCGAGTTTACCGATGACTTCGACACCAGATGCGAGAGTAGCCCTAAGCGCGAGTCCATCGATACCAGAGATCGTTCCAACGGGAACGTAAGGGCCTTCGGGTCGACTAGGACCGCCGAGTGAACCACCGTTGAGCGGGAACTCGACATCGTTGTAGATGATAACACCAGCGGCTTTGGCGGCTCCAGCCAGAGCGACCTTGACACCGTATGTACAATCACCTCGTTTGATGAGAACGAGTTTTCCTTGGACAGTGGGGGGGAAGCTTTCCTATTGAGACCCGTTAATAACGATTGGCGAGGGTGCGTTGTGTACTCACCGGCGCGCAACCGAGCTCTGCTTCGAGAGCAACCAATGGGGCAGTGACATTACCACTGGGAGCGTAGAAGAGAGCTCTCGTCAGGTACGCTTTCCCATCCGCGGTAAATTGGGAGCTCGACTCGGAGTAGGTGTATGGGAAGGTTTGGAGGTAGGTGTCGTAGTAGTGAGTGTCGTCGATGAGCTTCTTGATGTAGTTGATAGTCGCGTTATGACCTTTTGAGCCGAACGCGCGATTGCCACCGTTGGCCTTTGCGAAGCTCTCTAGCTGCTTGACATGGCGGACGAGAGCATCCTTCTTGACGAGGCGTTGAAGCTTTCTCGAATCCACCGGTGGTAGAAGAATGGGAGGGATGGGAAAAGGGAGGATACGTGCAGAGTCTTCGGCCTCTTGAGCGGACGAGAGCGTGACAGAGAGCGATAGGGCGATGAGCGAAAGGAGGTGAGAGAACCTCATCTTGGCGCAAGCTGAAACGAGTGGTCTAGTGCGGCTTTATATACGACGGCCAGCTCCATTATCCCACCAGAGATATCTGTGGACGCTACTCGCGTTGTTCCGCGCTTGGATGATGCCATTTTCAGCCAACGAGGACCTTGAGAAGCCTGCCGAACACGAGTCAGCTGGGAGTGTGTCGGGTGGAACTGGACGTTTATGTACGTACCCACGACAATGATAATAGGGATTGCCATATGGAAGCGGTCGTCGAACGTTATTTTTACCCATTACCGCAAGATAACCGAGATGTACGGGGTGGGATGAGAAGTCAAGTCCAGGAGGCCATGTGCGTTGAAGTGAATTAAGGTATGCTTCTAATGCTTCCGAGTTTGTGTTCGAACCATCACAGTTGTATGTACATGAGTTGATGGAGAGACGCCCGGTCGGCGAGTGTTCGACATTATCTTTACACTCGCCTTTTACAAGCCATAGTATGAAGACCGTACGAATTTGACTAGCAAAGAGCTGGCCGTTGTGTGCCTGGCAACAAGCTTCGGTCATGGCGAATCATTATTGCCATCTCGTTATTCGACAGCGTACTCTGCTCCATGGCAATTCGAAGCTCCATTTCATCGTAAGCTGTGTCCCTGAGCATATACATACCTTAAGTTCGTGTACCTTCCATGCGGAATAGCACCCGTCGTCCCCGTAGGAAGCGAGTTTCCGGGAGAAATGGCCCCGTCGATGAAGCATGGCATGGTTAAGATAGGCCATGGGAGAAGCGGAATGCAGTTAAATCGGTGTCGTCACACAGGGTAACGGAATGGAGTAGTCAGCTTTACCGAGGACTCAGGAGCAAAACGCGGATTACGGAACTGAACCTAAATTCTAATAAATCAAAACATCGACGAATTGTCAGACGGGTGATACGACACTTCCTCCCGAGTTTTAATATCTATTGTCATTGTTGCGATTGAACAAGCGCACCTAGAATATGATTATTTTCATTCCAATTGAGATGGCCTTATCGTTGAGAAGCTCGTCAGCAACGCGATCAGGTGCAAAGAGTGAAATGAGATTGGTGCCGTACGAACTTACGATCCAAAGACAATTGTCAAGGCCCCAGCGATATCATAAAACATATACTTCCAAGATTTCTACTACCATGCATTTATGCAGAGGAACGTGGGCTCGTATAGGGCGTATTTGCTAGAGAAAAGTGTCGATACGACGCACAAGCTCGAAAGCACGCCAAAAAGCCCATGAAAATTGGATAGCAAACCAAATGTCTCCTCTCGTCAAACTCTATTCACCCGCCAACATCCTTCCTCAAGTGTTGAAACGATACCAATCGCTCAATAACTCGTCTTCAACTGCTTCAAATGGGCAATCCCGCACGCTCCAATTGTCCAATTCTTCACTAGTCGATACTTTCTCGCCAAACCACATCCTTCAATTGCACATGTCCCGGGCCCTCGTGCTGTCACCTCCTTTTGTTCGGTCACTTTTGCCTTCACTTGGTCTTGTGGTATGTTCGTAACAGCGGGCGTACGTGGTTGAGTAGTCGCAGAGGGTCGAGCCGGACCGTCGACGTCGACGTCCATCTTTTGGGCATCCCCACTTACACTCGCATCTCCCGAAGGAAGCTGAAGATGCACGGGCAAAAGTGAATGGGGAACCGAGAAAGATAGAACTGTCTTCTTCTCCTTCACCTCCCCATCCTCGCCCGCATCCGCCTTCCCAGAAGGAATGTCGACCTCTACAACTCTCGACACCCACCGATACATAATAGGCACAAACGGCTGTTCAGGCACCTCTTCCCACTCTCCATCCTCTCCCTCCTGACCGTCACCATCCTCATCGTCACCTTTGCCCTCAACACCCTCCTCCCCAGCCTTCATTTTCTTTTTCGTGCTAGCACCAGTTCGGCCCAAAGCACATCCCACAACCTTTTCCTACATGGTCAAGAACATGTGTGTATTCCCCAAGTTTCTGTCTCCTTGCTTGAAGTGCATCTGCAGTCCTCTTGTTTGCCATCTCTGTTGCAGCTGAGAATGCAGTGGCTACCTTCCGTTTGAGCTGTGAAGGGGCAAGTGGACGAGCCATCAATGATCCAGCTTTGGATGTGAGTGCTCCACGGGGGGCTGCACGTAATATTACTTGCTGCTGACATTCTGATTTGGTGTCAGAATACATGAAATAAAACTGATAAAAGATCACTTACGTAAAGTGCAACTGCTGCACATTGCAAAATTACGAGGCAAATCCTTGCATCCAACTCCATGGCCATCAATAGTCTTTCCCATCTGATACCGGAGACAACTATTAGGATAGGTTGGTGGTAAGTGCATTGCCATGTCTGTCATTGCTTGAGATCCTCGGAGTACTTCAAGTCCATCTTCAGCATAGCGAGGCATGCCACGAGGAATTAACACACAATATGCAGGTGCACCATCACGACCTGCCCTTCCAGTTCCTTGAACAAAGGCAACCATATCAAAGGGAGTACCAATATGGACTGTGTAGCGGACATGAGGATAGTCATTTCCTGCACTGAAGGCTGTACTTGCAACCATTCCAGTGTATGAGCCTTCTACCCATC
>FTPT01000222.1:0-54342 GCA_900156845.1 Coprinopsis strossmayeri
TACCATCTCTACGCACCGTGGTTCATTATCCTCTATGGCCTCATTCGCCTACTTCGCCCCTTTGCGGTCGTAGCACCTCATTTTCCTCTATACGCAGTACCAACAATCACCAGGCTGGATGAATCATGGTTAACGATTCAGCTAAGAAGCAAGATCTGGTCGGTTCCCGGTTTCCTGACTTCGCGATTATTTTGGCGTTCATCCGGCGTCGAGCACAAGAAGGATCCAAAGCCGAAGCCAGAACCGAAGACATAACTGGAGAACATAGCACAGGGGAGCGCATTGAAGGCCGCGAAAATATGCCAGATAGCTGGGACAGGGCCCGTGTGTCCAACGCCCGCACAGGTGCTCTGGCAGAAATAAAGAAGACCCTGGTTAGACACGGAGGTGACTTGGATGCGTTTACTTTGGATGTTAAATCCAATATACAGAGTGCCGTCTTCGACGTAGTACAGCAAGCCGCTGTTGCCTTCAAGTTACAGACAGGTTTGGACCGGATTATCGCAATTGCTATTACCGGAGAATGGTGGACATGGGGTGTCATATCCAAGGAGTGTTTCGCGCCAAAAGTAGCATCGTCTATGGACCGGCTGGAATCGTCGAGTGAAACAGGTGTCCGACGAAGCGTAGCCCCTTGTTGACGGCCGAAGGATGTGGGTAACATACGTCTCTCAGCATTAAATTTCTCTGGGACCAAAATTCGATTCCGTAGATCAAGCTTTCGAAATTCAGGCCGGATATTGCCCTTCGTCTGGTGATCATCGCGGCGGGAAAGTATGGCCCGTTCGAGCGGAATATAATGGGACCGAAATGGAGATATGTGACTCTCAGGCCAATTTACAAGTAAATCTTGCCCTGTAAGTATCTCGCCACCCCGACCCAGCGGGTCCATAAAAAGCAAGCGATTGGAAGATTTAGATGCATGTAATGTTGGACGAGTGGTCGGGCGTATATGGAGGGTGGCATAGACTTGGACTTGTAAAACCTCTTTCCTGAGGAGGTGTGCACTTTTGGAACCCCAACCACCGCGTTTCTTGTTATTTCTTGTACTGGGGGTCCCAAACAAAGTCTTTCCCTTCCAGATAGACGTGTTTACATGTTTGGAGAAGCCTAGGCGAGTGAAAAAGGATTGTGTAAGATCAAAGACGTTGTCAATGGGTCGCGCATGGAACTTGCAGGACGAAGCTGAGAAACTTCTGGAGGGACTATAGCAGAACAGGTCGCCCTTGAGGCCCATGGACGTCTTCGAGGATGGACGAAGAACAAACACTTGAAATGAAAACTAAGGAATACATATATGTGAATGTGAGTTACTTTTGACACGCACTTCCACCTTTCAAAACAGGATCATATGATGTCCCCTAAACGTCCGAGCGTGGCTTCTCTTGATGGATGGACTGGCGCGGTACGCTCGACATGTCAGACTCATCTTCCACCTCGGAACGGTCTGTGACATGTGCGAATTGCAGCCCTCGTGAGACGATGAAGCTGCTATCCTTATCAGGGTTCCCAACCGGACGACAGCTACGCGAAAGATGATCCACTGAGGTGACAGTTGCTGTTGAAAATCGGGAAACCTTAGTTTCAGTACTCTCCTAGTTAGATAGAGACAGACTTACACAGAATATATAGTAGGCTAGGGTAACAACCAGGTATACCCTGTACTCCAGCTCCCCTTGCGTCTTAACAATCGTAACGGCATACGCAATCCCCAATAGAGCCACAGGTAAAGCTGATTTGATGAGTATAGCGATAATCCCCAAGTACGCCTTTTTATCAGCGGATGGTATGGTTTCCCGCAGCCGGCGATACTGGAGGAATAAGCGGTAGGAGATTACGAATGTGATGTAGACATCGGTTGATACTTTGAGGTATGCTAAGACGGAGAGGAAGATATTGTTGCTTCGTCAAGGAATGGAAGGTTTTTAGCGAGCTGGGTAGGCATGAATCGAGGTCCGGATGGCACCGGCTAAGCAACAGTGCGTGTCAGAGATCCATACCACCTATCCGTAATATTGAGGGAATTGTAACGCACCAACAGCACCGATAGCACCACCAATTTCGGTAACAAGCAAGACGATAGCGGTCACACTGGCGGTATCGATGTGAGGAACCGAGGCTTGTGCACCGACTTGGAGGGACACACCGGCGAAACCACCACCGATACCCTGGATAAGCTGGGACCAGACGATCTCAGCATCGGGAGCGTTGGCACATCGGGGTAGTGATATGTATTTTGGAAAACAGGACGTCTTGGCATGGTTTGTAGAAGGCAGTGGATACGAGGCTGGCGTTGTGGAGTGTGCGGGTATCATGTGAGAGATTTCATACTATTTCTTCAGCTCTGTAGGAACCCTGAAGGAGGTAGTCTGGTCCATAGTCGTAGCCGTTGAGCTAAGGAGAAGGTGGATGAAGAAGAGACTAATTAGGGTAAATGGTGGGTGGTGGACCGCACGTTGATTATGTTTGGGGGACAGATAGTAACGTATTGTAGCTGGCAGGCAGCCCCGATTGGGAGGAATCGATGTATGTTGGTTTCTCTGATTCCGAATCGAAATTCCTGGTACACATTTGTCCTTAGACGTGGTACAGGACTTCCTGATACAGTATCGAAGGATGGACTGGCTGCCGACTTGCAAGCGCCAACGATGGCATGCCAAGCGATCAAACATGTATGATGTGGCTGTGAACACTGCTGGTGATGGCGAATTCCGGGGCAGGCGGACGGAAATTTCTGGCCAGCACCACAATGTCATTTCTCCGTTCCCTCACACAACGACGGCTCCTCGTCGCGTCCTCGACGTGTCTCAACTCTTCTATCCCTTCACAGTCGCTATCTATACTGTCAAGACCAACACCTTCATGCTCAGCAATACTTTATTCCCACCAACAACGACGAAATTATGCGTCAAAGAAAAAATCTTCCAAGTCGACTGAGAACATAGTTCCAGGATCGAAACAGCGTATAACAGACGAAGTCACACAACAAGAATATGGTAAAGCCGAAACGACAATGAAAACTGCCGTCGACTGGTTCCGGAAAGAATGTGTCGGCTACGAAACCCGCGCAACTGGGCGTGTCACACCCGCCATCCTCTCTCCAGTCCGCGTCAAACTTCCAGGCGACCCAAAAGAATTCAAACTAGAGGAACTCGCGACTGTGGGCGTACGAGAGGGGTCGACGTTGCTTATTACGTTGTTTGACGAACATGTGAGGGTATTTCTCGTGGTTATACGGGCGCTTAATTAAATGCCTAAGGATTCGACGGTTTGGTATGGCTAACCTTTTTCCCGTTTAGTAGAACATGAAACATATCGAATCTGCGCTTCACACTTGCAACATACCCGGCGTAGTGCCCCACAAACACGATAACAGGACAATCAAAGTGCCTATTCCCAAGTACATCCACCCCTACTCTCTTCGGGCGTGGGTTAACGTCTTTCCTGTTCACAGACCAACCGTCGAATCCCGACATAATCTCTACACCGCCGCAAAAAAGAAAGCCGAAGAAATACGCACTCAAGTCCGTAAACAACATTCCGCCAGTCTCAAGCGCGGCAAGTTCGAGAAACATTCCATCGAAGTCGAAGAGGTACGTCCAGCACCATCCATCTATTTGAATTCAAATTGGAGGCTTTTTTCATTTCTTATGTCTGATCTACCTTCCCTTTGTTACAGTTCCAGAAACTGACGGATAGATATATTGCGGAGATCGACAAGGTTCTCAAAGACCTTCAGAAAGCTACAGGGTCAAAATAGAGTGGCTGCACCCGACCGCTTAGATTAGAGGTCGTCGATACACCGTTCACGCTTCGTACTTAAAGAACTAGCCCAGTCGTTGCTTTCGTCCTGACGAGATGCATTAATTGGTTGGTCGTCAAAGTACCTACTTAATGTCCTTCCTCCGGAATCGACTCCTGCGTTCGAGCCTGTCGACAGATGTTGGAATTCAATACTAATATACGACAACGTTCAACCATAGAAATGGGATCGTGCGGGCTGATGTTGGCAGCGGACAGAGGTACGTTTGTCTTCGAACCTAGACAACAAGGATCCAATTCGCGACCACATTTGGGTGATTTCTCATGTCACATCGAGAGGAGGGTCGATAGGAATCAAACGGGAGATGATAGTATTAAGGAAGAGGATGGGTAACACAAGTCTTAGCCTGTGGTCGACGACCCCTATCCTCACAGGAGGCAAGATTTCGGACGCTAAGTTGTCTCGAGTGTTGTATGTAGAGGGCCTCCGTTCCCTTGTGGTTGAAGCGCCCAAAGCCAAGGTAAATCAAATGAAGGAATGACAAATTGGAGTTGATGTGGCTTATCAGAAGGATGGGACGGGAGAGGCAACACGACTGAGATGAGATCAATTGAAGGGTGAGATGACAATGTTGGCGGATATGACTCGGCTGAAACTAGCAAGAGACCCCAAGCTCCAACATGAATTTAAAGGATCCCAATCCAAATCAGTGCCGAGCAGGACGGCGAATACGGTGCCCTAGACACCCCTCGTGATCGTATTGGTCAAAGGAAAGGAGATGGGTAAAGCATACTATGAGACAGGCGAAACAGTCTCGGGAATCCCATATAGGACTCGACGGCTTGGAGGTATAGGGGGAGAGGTCTTAGACAACGAACTGTCTAGAATATTATGGGGCGATTGTTACGAAGGGAGACATCGATGTTCCCGCTTATACGCCGCATGAAGGAATACAAAGGGCGTTGTAGCATTAGAAGAGAGCAAGAAGGGGAGTGAATGACGGGATTAGAGCGGTCCGTTTGAAGCATGAAGGCACGGTCCATCATATATACGCGCAATGAGGACACATAGTAAGGACTCGTCCAACTTGCAACATACAGGCACTTCATTTGATGACACCTAGCTCATTGTAGGGGGAGAGGTCTTAGGGGCGGGTTGTCTCGAATGATATAGGGTCGCCGTTATAGTCGTGGTCGAAGCGGGTGTGGTCCTGGGTAACACGTAAGGCATAACGGCCCTGGGCAGGGAGGATAGGAGTGCACGAAAAAGAGAGCGCTTAGCGTAGGCAGTTCCCATGGAGAACATTCAATAGGAGAGTACCAACGATGAGCAAGGGGAATTTGAGGACGACTTCGACGATTTCGGCGGTCGACTCGACGGTTAGAACGGCAAGGTCGAGGGTGCAGGCAATGGGCTCAAGGGTTCGAATGACATGGAGAGGTGAGACCATCGCGAAAATGAGAGCTGATGGGGGGTCAAAAAGGAAGCTGTGACGTACCAGTGCAATCCAAATATGCTTTATATATATCCAGCAAATGAGCTATAAATAGTCCCAGGCCGCCCATTATGCCACGTCCTGCTCGTCTATTTCGGGAGGGACAGGAGAAAAGGTTGTTAATCTCGTTTTCAGATGACACATTTCTCTGCTGAATGACTATTTCAAAGGTTTTCTATTTGCGTTGTGGCTTAGAGGTACGAGGAAGAAGGCACGAACTGTTTGCGTGCTAACCGGAAGATGCCGAAGAGCTGTCAATCAAGCAGAGACAAGCAGGCCGGCACTGCCGGCTGGGCGCTTATTCCGCTCTACCAACTCCCAAGGCCCATGACCAATACACAAGTTACCGTAGGCCTTCGTGCATTTTGAGAGTTATTGTCGGTCACTTTCGAGGCTCGAAAAGGCATCGCAGCACAATGCCACGCATCGTAGCCCATATGCCATGCATCCCATCAAGGCAATGAGTGAACAAGTGATAAAAGTTTGACAACTAGTATTAGAGTATACAGAGGCATGTTGATTAATAGAAGGTGTATGTAGATACTGAAGGCAAGGACTGTATCAACATTTTGGCAATGATGTCGAGAAGAAGTCACGAGAAGACGAGGATGCGGAAAATTACATAAGACACGGAATGCGATGACAGTCGACACACTCGATGTTATCGATCTCATTCTTCCCCTTCCTCCTCGCAATCAGACAGAGAATCCAGATGTCCCATAACTGAGTCCAAAGACAGCCTGTAAATTTCTCTGTTCGTGGTCGTTGAAATCAATGACTTCAAGCGTCGCGAGCTGGTGGGATCTCAGGTTTTGTTTTTGTGGCTCTGTTTGACCACACATCCCCTCTGAGGATCTGATAGCATGACGATTCAGCTGTAGAAACCTTTGCATAAAGGCAAAGGCATACCTTTTTCAAGGAGTCTTCCACACCACTCAGCGCTGCCATCGTGGCCGTGGCCTTTGATCGAAGGTGTTCGTCCTCCACCCATAGAAATGGGGCAGGAGACGGAGGAGGAGTGTAGATCTTCATCTAGGTGAGAGCGGCACCTTATATATATATTTGGCTAACCACTTACAAGTAACGGCTGCTGCATCGCATAAGTCACACCTGGTCCTGGGTGACCGTCCCAATGGGGTGCACTGATGAATCCAGTTTCCTCCTAAGATCGTGAGTGATTGGACCGTAACGTCATAGGGCTACTCACATTATTATTGCGTCGAGGGTCGTTGTGCCCGACTGCTCCATCAGTAGCCTCAGGCCCATCCTCCCCCGAGCCTATGTTGATGACATTGGGCTCACTCTGCTGATTCTGTCCTCGGGGCTCTCCTGAGAGGATCTAGGCTGGTGGTAAAAATAACGAAACGGGGTGGTGACTGCTTTACCTACCAGGCGAGCGCTATGTTCCTCAGATATAGCTTCTGTCGACATCTTGCAATACCGATTTTCCAGGGAAGTATCGAGGCGACCAGGAGGGTAGTGGACGACTAGTGGAAAGCAGTGGGACAGAGTGAGGGAGGTATAATCGGTGTTCCGAGCTGCTTTTATTTGCGACGATACTAGAACCCTGACCCACTCGCCTACACAGGGCCTTCTTTCGTTCGGGTTTCCGATCAGTCGCTCGACCAAGATGCATTGTTCCTGGAGAAGCAATGTGACTCGACCCTCTCGTTATATTCTCACCAGCCTGACATGTGAGTCCATCATATTCACAACGGCATGCAATTACTAACGTGCGTTTCTCAATTTTCGTGTCCCGGACAGTTTGCATGGATTTGACAACTCTCGAATCCCGCTAGCTGATATTCGATGCACATTGCAAAATGTTTATTCACGTCTCGTTCGGTTTGCCGTGCTCTTCTGTCGAATCTTTGCGGGGGGTTCAGCTAGCGAGCCCTTAGCTCCGGGAGCAACAAGATTATAAACGGTCATGTAGTAATATTAGAGGAAATTTAAGAATTGATAATTGAACATTACAAGCGTGGTTTTCGGAGAAAGCATGGCATAACGAAATAGAAGAGCTGACATGTGGTGGAATGGCATTACCTAAGAATTAAGGAGAGAAATCTGGATCGAAATTGGATCTGATATCATTGAATTCACGAGTCGTTCTCATCGCCCTAGAGATCCAGTAAGGTCCTCAAGGGTTCCGTTGGGCGACGAAAGCGTGTAGTGGAGGGAGCTCCTCCTGAATGGTGGAACTTGGTGAGCCGAATGAAACCTTCCTGAACCGAGTACCTACCAGACATTCCGACCAGTCTTTCCAGTACGGCTGCGATACAGCGTACTCCTGTGGGTTATAGATGCCAGGTAAGGACCGCATTTCAGACTACACATGAGGGCACAGTTGCACTTCCCTTGTGGGCAAAGCGTTGGTACCTCCTTTTACAGCGCTCGTCTGCCCTTGGGCTAGATACCGGACTGTTCGAGAGCTCATTGGGAGGCGCTGGCTCTGGCAAGGGTGCTTGTGTAGGAGCTATCGAGTCCTAGTGAGTACGTGAGGCTAATGGTTGCTGTATTTACTATTTTTCTAGAGGCAGGCGTACCTTTTCATGGCATTTGCGAGACCAGGTGTTGCTCAGTCCCATAGTATATCCATCTTCAGGATCTTCTTGCACAGCCGGCACCGTAGGGCGGTGAGGTCAACAGCGTCGATCGACCCAAGCGTCAGCAGCAGCTCTATCTCCTCCTGCGAGCGCTGTTCTCAGTAGGCCAAAATCAGCAAAGGCATGTACTTGACGAGTAGCTGCTCACCATTGCTCTGCTACCTGTAGCCTCGGGGCCCTGGTATAGGAGATTGGCATGGGTGGGGAAGTGGAAGATCAAATCATTTTACTCGACGATCTGCAGACGGTTTGGGAACTATAATTAGGTTATTTTAGTATAAAAATCGATATATATTCATATTTACTTACGTCTTGGGTGTGAGGTTGACTGGGACATTGCTAACAACGTACGAGATAAACAAGAGCTGGACAGTAGATAGCGAGAGCGGAGAGAGAGAGGCGCAGAAATGGGAAATTCAGTTGAACATCCCGGAGTTTTAATATTCCAGGTGATGCAAATATCCTTGCTCTGCCTTATGGACTGCAGTGGGTGTGGGGCATACTCTGCTGCTCTGATTAGAACTGGGCTTCTGACATTCAATCGACCTCCTTCCCAATTCATACATTGTATAGATGGCTCGGTTCCTAGAGCTTTATTCACACACATAACTCACCTATTGGCAGGTGACGCACGGGCGCTGTGGTGTACACATCCTGCGATAGTTGTGCGATTAAATGATGTGCGCCTGTGTGCCTACAGCACATCGAAACCCTCGCACTGCCCAATCTTTGTGTTATCCGGCAACAAGGGAATGGACGCAGATCCGGAATTATGTTTTCGCCACCGACCGGGACAGAAAACAAAACTCGGTATTAGACAAATGAGGCGAACAATATATCGATGAGCGCCTGTAATAGTTGCGGTGATCGCGACTGGAATTGAGGATAACTAAGCAACACCAGGAGGGTGCCATCAAATCCAAGTAACGCATGTCTTCCTCATGCCTAGTACATGCCAGGAAGCTGGAGAGAAAGCTGGAGCCGAGGAAACAGAACCTTTCTTAACAAAAGGGTTAGAGGAACCTAGTAATTCGCACACAGTATCGATCTGTCAGAATTGATCTCCCTTTGTACTAACGCACGGCTCCCACCATAGAAGCTCGGGGGAACATCAAACGTGTACTAGTACCCGCCACTCGTGCTGTCCCCTTTTCGTTTACAAACGAGATTTAAGATATAGCAATGTGTTGTCTCATCCGTCCTATCCTTGGATGGAGAATGTATGACTTCGCGACGCATAAGATAGATCGGAAAATTGCCCGAAAACGCATCATGAATGAGCGTGGGACAAGCCAAGGCGCTCCGGTGCAAATAAGAACAAATGGGTGGTGCCATACGGGCGTTTAGGGTGTGTGGCATAGTCATAGGCTCCATCGAAGAAAGAAAGATGTCTGGTAGTCTGTGAAATTATCTGTTGTGAAACAGGGGGAGATTTACTCGAGAGACATTCGGAATTCTGAACGGCGGAGCAGCGCAGCCTTCGTGAAATTCTGATAGCCGGGGGAATCGGCAATATGTTGCCCAATCTAATACGACATCGCGAAGACAGTACAATTTGAGGCCCAGATATGAGAGGTGAGCATATACATGCTCCATATAATTGACCCTGTTAGGCATCGATTAGAGAAATTCCGCATCGAAGGGACACACGAATTGTCAAGAATTGAACGACATCAAAGATGTGCTCTGCTATTTAATGCGTGTGGTTACGGCAAGGCCGCGCTAATTAGGGCTTCCCCATTATCGCGCAGCTATACGTTAGCACCAGGCTTACTTGAGGCGGATATAGTGCGTCCGTGCCCGGTTTCCCCTGGCCGATGCCGTTAGGAATTGTCTTTATGTCGAGCGAGCTCTCCACGCATCCCAGTGATTCTGACTGGATTGACCATCGAGCCTTTGTTAATACCACCCAAGGAGAGTGGGGTTGCATCAGCGCTGAAGGGTAAACCTGAATACGGCAACACGGCGTTCGGGCACGTGTAACCAACACAGCTTTGTTATTTGTTGTCTAATAATTGGAGCCGTGAACTGCCTTCCAGAAAGGGATGGAATAACAGCCAGTGTGTTACAGTTCCACCCGCGTATTGTGGTATCAAAGCCTGAACAAAGATGATAGTATGTATGAGGTGTCGTCGACACGAGGTAGAATCCAAGCGCCCTTGGTCACTAGAAACTACAGAAAATTCTCGCACTTCCCTCCACTCCTATCGATATTACGGTTGGCCACTGTTGGCGTCAACCAGCCGACATATCGCATTGTCCAAGTCACCACTGCTATTGTAAGCAGAGTTCTCAGCTCGCCACCTCGAGCTACGCAAAGAAGTCAAGAAACAAACAAAGAAACACTAGCCAGCAGCCTTACAATCCATGGATAGAAAGGGAATTGGTGTCCTGCTCGAGCTTTGTTTCGGGACCACACAATGCACGCTTAAGCCGTGAGGAAGATCTAAATTCGGAAAGTTGGGGCTGAGTTGGAAAACCTAATTGATGGGAGGCCACTTTGAGGACGGCTGTGTGCTTGGATCGTGGCTTTGTCTGGTAAAAAATATGCGCACTGTCTGGTGATGGAATTACTATAAAAGCCTGCCTGACCAACTCCTCAACCACGTCTCTCGCCTCTTCCCTCAAGCATCGTCCCCGCTAATATTACATCGACTCTCAAACGCCCTTAATTAGCCATGGTCAAGACCTCAGCCAAGGTGAGTGATTGCTTGTCCCTCGACGACATGAAGTTTATCGGACTCTACGTCATCAGAAAGTCTATTCAAGGAGGAACACCGCCAAAGAAGCTCCATCGAAGAACACATCAAGCGGCACTGAATCAAACAGCATATCAAAGAACAGTACCTTGACTCGGAGGAAACAGAATGTACGACCACGATCTCTTTGTGCCCGCTCTCACCTTCATTAAACCGATTATCACAGAAAAGAACATCCTCAAAGCCAGGTCAAACTGGCTATGCAGCTTTCTTGGAGCGAAAGAGCGCTATCGAGGCCCTTCCATTCATTGAGATCAAGACCATGTCCATCGTCTATTGCAGATTCTGCGAGACGGATATCCAACTGGACAAGCGTCCTAAATCCCTTGTGGCAGGGGGTCTATACCTTTTCAATCTCCATCGCCATCTACGAGGGGACAGCCATCGGCAACAGCTGGCGATGTGGCAAACACCGGAGCTAGATATTGACTTCGGGACGCCAAATTTTAAGGTATGTCATCCATCTAGTCGTTCTGTTTGCTTACCTTGACCTCCCTTTGACTCCAGGCCGCGAGCATTACTCCCCGACGTGGGCGGATCCCAGTCCCAGAATGGCTGCGCAGGTACTACGATATGCAGCAGAGGCAGCCACCGCCTGAGGTTGTGATCTCAGTGGATGCCATGCTCACGACACCACGCCCAGCCTCTCACAATTCCATGGACACTTCACCCAAGCCAAACGTGGTGTACCCGACTATCAGCAACATAGTGAACCCGACGAACGTCTTCACATCGGCTGAACAAGGCGCACCAGGGTCCGTGGCATCGTACAACGAGGAAACGAGAGTGGAGACGTCGGGACTGATGTTGTTGGCGACGGTTGGTCTCGCTAGGGAGCGAGCATATGTTCAGGTGAGAAGTCAGCTGCTAATTTCTGGTCATATGAGGACTGACCTGTTTCCTCTTCCTTCCTATCCCCTCTTCAGCACAAGGAGCGCGATGCCGCCATGAACATGACAGTCGATCATCGCCTCGGAGTGGATCGAGCCCTGCGGACGGAGGTATGTTTATATTTGAACCTATGCAATAAACATTCAATTCATGACACCATTAAGGTGGTTTCTCGCGGATCCACATCCACCCCCGCCCGACAGGAGCAGGGAATTTAACGCATAAATCGCACCAACTCAATCTCGCCTTTCGAAATCTTCGATTTCAAGGACTCAGATTGGACGATGTACACGTCGGTCTCTGCCCCAGTAGCAAGCTGCTGGGTGTCTTCAGGATCGCACACGATATCGCGTGTGCGATGGAGATGATGATGGGGACGATAGTGCCTCGTTCAACTTCGACTTCGCCATCCAATTTCTGGTTGATTTTCTTATGTAATGTCCTCTGCCTCGTGGTTTTCTTTCTGTTTCCGCGCCTTTGCCAACATGTTGGCTCTGCTAGTTGGGACCTTCTTCGTTACTGTCTATGCTTGTCTCTCATTATATATTTATCTACCCGAGATGGTATTGGACCGCGAGTCTGATTGATTCCCTTTCTATCATTATGCCTTACTTTTATTATAGTTCATGCTCTCGGCGCTCTAAATTGCAAGGCTTTTCCTCGTACTGTCGCTCAAATAGTCGATTTTGTTCGTGATTAAATCTCTGTATTTAGTTATATGATTGCAGTATTCACGTTATCACCTTGTTGTGTCCTCATTCAGTCATGGGCTAAGGGAGGAGAAAGATTCAATACGACGATGGTGGGGGAAGAAGAGGATGAGTAACTCAAAAAATTGAAACAGGTAAACAAGTCTTAGACTCGATGCAATGGCTTCAGTATACCATCGAGTCTGACCCTCGACGACCCTATCCTCATAGGAAGCGAGATTTTCGACAGTAAGAGACTCTTCTCATTGAAAGCCACGGAATCGTTACCTTGTGATCTCACTGAGCCAGGGACTCATAGAAGTATTCTAAATGAGGGCAAATTCTGGAACCAACCAATTATCAGAAGCATGTTAAAAGAGAGAGGTAAAACACGAATCCAAGGATACACACCAATGCAGGAGTGGTACTGTGCCTTAGACATATTTCGTAGTGGAATGGAGATGGGTGACGCGCCCGAGACAGGCAGAGTAGCCTTCGCAATCTCGTCTATGATTCGATGAGTTGCACATAGGGGAGAGATCTTATACACCAGGTTGTCTCAAATCATATTGTCCAATTCGTAAGAAGAGGGACATCATCCATTTGGGGACCGTATGCCCGCGAATGTATCGAGAATGACGAGAGTACCCACCTGCTCCGCACGGAGGACTGCCAAGGGCATTTTGGGAGAGTGAATGACATGATAAGACCCGACCCTTTTGACCGAATTAAGATCAATTTGCAATACGCCATGCAAATATGCCATGAGTAGCTGAGACGGGGTTAGCTTGCTAGGTATTTGACAATGAATTCCAGGATGAAAACGAGCTTCAGAGTGACAACGAAAAGCTGTATTAGGAGAGGAGAGACTGCGGTAGGTGAAAAGAAGGCAGGAGGCTGGCTCATCTGACCCGAAACTTTTATTATGTACGTCTGTTTCGGGATGTTACATAGTGGATAGGAGAAGAATCGTTCTTTTCTTCTGGTTTCAGCTGGAGTGTGTCCCATTTCGTTGAGCTTTTGATGCGTAGTTTTTTATGTTGCGTCTCAATTCTTAAAGGTACGAGGAAGAAGACATCCAGGCCGCCAAATTTAAAAATCTGACGGAAGATCCCGAAAAACGAAGACCTGTAGATTAAGCAAAGACAAACACGGCTCCAGGGTTCCTCTCTGAGGTGACAGGAAGGACGAGTTCGACAATTTTATCTTTGAATTTTAGGAATGACTACAGCACTCTGGTTCCCTCGTACTGACAAGGCATAGAACATCTGCCATATGTAGCGGTGTAAGCCAGGAGAAAATTCTGCCGAGACTCCCGGCACCAAATAAAGACAAGCTGAAGCCGCCAAGAAGCCGCATGAGCCCTTGCCGTTAGTGCTCGCTCGTTCGATATCGCCATATTAACGAAAAAAAGGTGATATTGACTATGATTGGTCGAACATGAGTGAAATCTCTCAACTCAGTCATCTAGAAGACCCAGGTTGGTCTAACAGAAATTGACAAATACACGGAACTAGGATGTAAGTGCATGTTGGGTGATATGGAAGAGGGCAATGATAGATATCCGTATGGCGGCATATGAACATCAAGACAATGTCGACGCATGCTGGAGAACAAAGAAGATGATTTAGGACACTTACATAACGAGACCGGTTCAAAAGAACGGGATATTGCAAGGCTCCCGGCTTACTACGGTGAGTCCCCTAACGTATATGTATATACCCGGCCAGTAACAGAATAGGTGAACTGTTCTGTTACGTGCCTTTTGGCGGTCTTCCAGATATTCGTGCATGGTATCGATCACTATCTTCTATTCTCGTCTACAGTATCCAACAGAGGATTCAGATGTCTGAACACGGACCTTGAAGACATCCTGTAGATCTCTCTGCTTGAGGATGCCCGAGAAATCACGCGATTGTTGGCATTCTCTGCTGACAAGATTTATAGGTTTGTTATTCGGGTTCCGTCTCAAGTACCGCATCCACTAACGCATCAGGACCTCGCAACAATGTCACATGGGGCTGTGTCCTCTACGTCCCGGGAGCTGCAGCGCCTCTTAGGGCATTCGGTGGTACCTCCCCCGTCTGGCGATGGAGCCCTTCTGATACGCTAATACTAGTTCCACTATTCCACTATTCCAAATCGTTCCATGTTGGAAAGATTTTCAAAGACAAGCCCAAGACCTTTTCGGATGCTCAAGGACTTCAAGGTTGACCAGCTTGTCGAGGTTGAATGCTCCAAGTTGATCCGGGATATCATCTGCCAGGGTATAAACTGTCTAAATCATGTTTTTCGACCGCTTCAGTATAGTCCTACTCACCAAAATCCTTAAACACGAGATTCTATACCGAGCTAGCGCAAGGCTAGAGGAATGACCCTACCACTCCGTCAAGACTTCGACAATTCATTTCACCTTTCGCAGCTGGCTACGAGCCATCGAACTGCCAGCGCGTCAAATACAACGTCTAGCCGCGTGAGTAGATAATCATTATATGTGTTACGTTCTTCTTATATCCTGCTCTTTCAGCCTACAACTATCACAGTTGAATGAGAACGAGAATGAACCAGTTCAGAAGCAAGACGTTGAATGTTGAGGCCGAATAATAGCTCAACCTGGGCTTGGAGAATGACTGAAACAGTGATCATCGATTGGTATCCTAAGGTATCAGCTGCTATATGTGATATAACATGTTTTTCCCTCTTGCAACTCCCCCTCATAAAAACACTCTCGTATAGGATACATCTACCTATTGATAGACCGTACACTGCCGTAGTCATGTGGTCCTGTTAAGAATCACGAAGGTCCGTGCGCCGAAGCATATCTTTAAAAACCCAGTCCACGCGTAACTACGTCCGCGCAGCTGTCGTTCTTGTGTCTGTTACTTAGCCCTGGAACGACGGACGAGCCTTTTTCCACCTCTTTTCCCGCATACCGATGTTTCGAGCACCCTCACTCGATGAGGCTGGTGGAGACGTCAGCGTCAATTATCTATTCATCGGCGAAGAGACAAGCCCTCAATTTGGCCCAGTGCGGATTACCCTCCCCCGCTCCCTATTCGACGGTAGTTGTATCAGATGTCGGGACAAATTTTCTGAAGAGATTCTGAATGAATTTAGGGTCGAAGTCCCGAAGCAAAATATCGGGTTTTGGAAGGTTTGTATTTCTATCTCAGCCGCGCCAACCGCGCCAACAAACACACTCATTAACTGATACTTACAGCCCAAGCCCCCCTTTCCACTCGATGAGCCCTACCAGCCGCAGTGGTCTGAAGTACTAGCGAAATTCAAAGGGAACTTCGCGGCTATCCCGCTCACTCGCTCCCTATCTGCTGCCATCGAAGGCACGATCCACAACAAGGAAAGTATTCACCTCGTTGTGACCTCAAGCCCTACCCGTTATAATATGGCAAGCATACCCTTGCCCGTCGTTCCAGGACCTCCCGCAGTTGATAGTCTTGCTCGGGTACGCTGATAGCCCATCACCTTGGCTTTGACGCTGACCTTCCCGTTTCGACGCAGAGTATCTCAACAGGGACCTATTCTACGTCTATCACCGGATCAGGACGCGGGATATCCACAACCGAAGGAGAGCGACATACAGACTACGTCTCCTTCCCAGAACGAAGCTCTATTCCTGCTATGATATTGGGCATCCGCGAGATCCATGTAGGGTCGCACGACGACGAGATACACACCCTATCATACGTCAACAATATACACCGCGACGGATTTCAATGGCACCTCGGTGTATCTGGCCGCACACACCTCTATGACGCCCGTCTTGACTGGTTCGTGGCAGACCAATCTCCTCTTCTTCAGACCGGCTCTGTCGATTCGCAGCTCTACAGGCCTCAGAAGACAGGCGGGGCCATCTCGAAACGAGTCACCTTCAGGCGTGCCTTCGCAGTGCTCCCGAGAGTCCTTGTTGCGATCAGCGGGTTCAGCGTCGGTGGAAAAAAGGTGAAGAATTGGGAACTTCGAACCTTTGCCACCGGCATTGATAGTCAAGGGTTCACTATCAATATCATCGGAGTCAAAGACGATGGGGCTCTGGCGAATGGGCAGGTCCATTGGATTGCGTTTCGAGAGGGAGGCGTGCCAGGCCGTCGAATGTCGTGTGGAGAGTTTCGACTCGACACGAGTGATTCGGGGAATCTCACTGGCCACACTGACTTTGATGTGGGGTTCCCATCTCCACCGCTGATTTTTGTCGGCTTGAACCACTTCGATGCGCGAAGGTCGACGAACATTCACGTTCGACTTCAAACTTCCAATGTGACGAAAACCGGAATGGATTGGAAGATAGAGAACCGTAGTGATACAGCGCTTTACCACGCGTCTGCGTCGTTCATTGCGGTGGAGAATTTACAGCATCCTGATCCAGGGAACACTCCCGCCACTTCTGGTAGCAGGTCAATTTCGTCGTAGCACGGCCGTTGTGTGAGCACGCTGTAGTCTTGTACGCTGGGATATTCTGGTGTCGCGCAATGTAGGTGTATTTCCCCTCAAATGACAATATCAAATACTGTATATCATTGATACGGCCTTGATGTGTAACCTTTCTGCCTTTGTGTCACTTAGCTATAGCTGCTAACGACCAACTATCGTGGATTGCCTATATGATAATGGGCCGCATGCCAGGCGAGTTGGCCATCATCAGCACCAGCTAGCGTGTGGGAGTGCGGTTGCCCATATATTGAATGCATTTCTAGGCCAATCGTGCTTCTATTCGCTCATATCCTTCAGCCAGCCACAACATGGATGCTTTCTCAGCCCACGACGTTTGCACTCATTACGGGGCAGACGGACGGCCAGAAAGAGCCGGTGGCAGTGCTGGACGCAAGATAATCCCGCGTGTTGGGTTGAAGGTTCGACCGTTGGTTGGCCTTCTCCCTTGCGTCAGAATAACATCCACCGTCTGTTTCGAACTGCAAGAGAATGGGTGGGTTTACGGCTAATTATGCACATGCGGAAAGCGCTGCACAGGACGAGGCAAATGTCAGCACCATTGAGTGAGCTGTAATGTCTTGCGCGGACAATGCATTCTAACACGATTTCCAAAGACACCCACCGTCACCTATAACCGATTATGGTATTGACAGCGGTGATGAAGTTGACGATCAAGAAATAGAAGCTCTTGTGCCTCGTATAGAGTACGTAGATTTCGATGCGGTTGGTTCGCAGCACTGACACTTGACAAAGCTCGTTATTCTATCGGCGCACCACGAGAGATCACATCGAGCCTTTTCCTCCCCTCAGGAGAACCGACGGACCACAGCGTGTTCCTCTGTTTGCTCTTTGTCTCCCCTTCTCCGCCAAAGAACGATGGCACTACGCCGAGAGGCACAATCTCGGCTCCAAGGAAGATACCGCTGAACAATACGCCCTTGCTCTCCACCACCTTCGTCAGAATCTCCCCACACGTTTCAATCGATGGACACAAATACCTTACGACTATTACCTCTCTGTTGTTCTCACGACCAACGACTCTCAAGAAGATTTAGAGTTAGCCTTTGACATGGATAGTCTGGAGGAGGTTCGCCGACTTATGGGTGTTAATTGGTCCCCTCATTGGGCACAAATATTGGAAGTCACACCTGGATATGGACGTGGGCCTGACAAGATCAATTCGAAGTTATATGACTGGCCTGAAGATCTCCCTCGCTTTCTCCCAATCCCGAAGGACACCTTAGCTCAGCTCGAACCAGAGGAATGGCGCATGGTCCCCACTCTCGCTTCGTGCCGTCGACAGATCTTTAGAAGGGCCAAGGACAAGTATCTCGAGCTTGGAGTGGAACGCTCTGACCCATAGTCTCGCCGTCAGTTGCAAACTATCAGTACCTACAATGTTATGGTTCTTTTTCCCGTTCTTCTGCACTGTACCAAGTGTAGGATAATGTTTACGCTGCTAGTATGTAACTAGATTAATATAATTGGATTCATCAACGGGACCAAATCCATCATAAGCCTGTCTGTGTTTGCCGAGTATGGGAACTACACAACAAAGAAGACATACCAAACTGACGGCTCTAGTAGTCAAAAAAGTAGAATTCAGGACAATGGCGGTGATTACAATGTAATGTGGGTGACGCAAAGATAAGATCAGTGCGTTGAAGTTCAACGTTCAACGTCCGAGCTTATCCTCCCGTCTCATAGGCTCCTTCACCACTTTCACTCCCCGTCGACATGAATGCACCTGACGCCAATGCGCAGAGCTTGGAGGTACCCATCAAGGATGAAACAAGCTCCTCACCAGACGATGAGTGAGTGCAACTCTCATGCGAGTATGTCGATTGTCTGATACCAATTTCCATTTTCCAAGGCCCGAATACTCTGTTGTAGTTGAGAACTACGAAGGTGACGAGGACATTGATTTAATTATACACCCTCCAACATGGGTTTGTCCAGCTGTTTCCTCTGAGGCGGTTGATTAATGTGTATGTGTGAAGGTCAATATTCTATCATCATATCACTCGCGATCGTGTGGAACCTTTACCACCTTTGAGGATGAGAGACGGGCCAAACTGGTACCAGGCCCTCGAGGTTCTACCTGGATATTGCTTCTCTCCTGAGAGAATTGATCCCCAAGTTATTCACATGGCCGGAAGGATTACTTCGCTGCATCCCATTAGTAAGGACAGCAAAATGCCCGAGCTTTGGCGTGTTGAACAATGTCGCCTTATACAGACACGCAATCTTTAATAGGGCTCGTGAACTGTATCCCGATGATTTCGAGGAGGATAACGACGACGACGACGGATACGAACGAGACAGACGTTTATCTTACTAGCTAGTATAATGTCCTATTGTATTTGTTGTATTACATTATTTCTTGGCAATTCCAGGTCCTTTGACAAGAACTCCTTTATTCGACAACAGGAAGCGTATAGAGGTCAATACCGGTGCAATCGGATGGCCCATCGTCGGGTAAGACTTTATAGAAAACCTACGAGGTCATCATAAACCCTAAATCTGCCAGAGAGATGGAAATGGACGGCTCACTTCTTTGTTTGCTCCGCACACGTAAAATGCTCCTCGCCAATTGAATACCAACTTGGCGCCAAGCTGCGAGTTTTCCTGGTTGGACTGAAGACCGAAGGTGCTATAGCTAGCACATTTGTTCGTGCTGCTTCCCAGGACCGTAGCGAATTGGCCATAAGTCGCGCAGGTGCTTGATCCGGTCTGAATGGTATTGATCAGGGCACGCCAGTTAGATCCTCCTGGCGGTTCATTAGGGGAAAGCGCAACGAGTTGGCCGTTCTGAAAGAAGAATTTGCCGATGGGTCCTGTACCGGTAAGGACCGAGTAGTAGTTACTCCCACCATGGAGCCGGACAGGCTAGAAAATATAAGTAACAGGCGTGACCCTGGGTTGAAGGACATACCAGGAAGTTTACACCTGCAGAGTCAGGACCTGTGGCCACGAGGTAGAACAATGGAGTGTCAGCACCAGGTACAGTCACTCCTGACACAAAGGCAGGAACGAGAGCGACGAGGGCGGCAAGAATCGTCTGCAATTTCATGTTGGGGGGTGTTGGGAGACCTTGAACGGCCGCAGAAACCCTATTTCACGTCATAAATAGACTCCCAATGATAGCCATCTGGTCAGCCTTGTTCCTTGAAACCTTCCAGAATCCTGCCTCAGGAACGAGGCAAAGTCCAGTGGGGTGATCGACCACGTTGGTCACAGGGTCGATCGTGGGGACCAAGTCCAGAATACCGTACTAGTTTGTCGGGAAGACATAGGTCTCTGGTAATATGAAGCAGACACACCCTCGCTAAGCGGAGAAGACTAGGGCGAGACAAGACGGTGAAGAACCGAGAAGCCTGACTGTCAGCACGAGTTAAAACGGCGCCTGAAATTGGATGGCACGTGCTATGAACCCATTAATGCCAGCCTCTTGAATTGAATTCTGCTTGTATGTAATGTAGGGCATTGATTAACTTGATCTAACTCCGTACAGACCATGGCATCTCATACCGGCAAGTCTCCGATTTTATGAACTACACAGCTACTTCCTCCTTTGACTTTTTGTAGCTTGCGTCCCTGGTTAGCGTACCGGATGGAATTCCCACAGACGTTGCTGCTTGTGATGAGGAAGGTGGTGATGGTGGTGGAGGAGGGGGAGGAGGCGTGAGCCAGAACACCGGGTAACGTCGTTGAATGTTGTTAAGAACCAGAGCTACAGCGAGCGCAAGCATCGAAGTCAAAAGGATGACCGGAAGAAAGTACCATGACATCGCGCGAACATTCGGATCAAGCACGGGTAAGAAAGCCGTTGCACCCGCTGGAGGATGGGTTGTCGAAGTGATCTGCATGGCGACAATGGCTATCGAGCACGACAGGGAAGCGGCAAGCCAAGAGAGCTCCTGGAATCTTGCCGGAGGGAGGAGGAGGAAAAGTTTTGATATGCAAACCCCTATTAAGCCTCCCACAAAATGACCTCCTATTAATGCCCGTGGTTGAGCCAAGGGTCCATCGAGGACACCATAAATCAGCACCGCTGAAGCACCCTGACGCGAGGTTCATATTAACATGCAGAAGTTTCGAGAGAAGAAGGAAGGGGGAACTCACGTAACTCGCGATGATCGGTGGAATGCCTCGTTCCACGAAATAGGGTGCACGAGTGAACACGGCCTGGATGATCGACAGGCCGCAAAACGCGCCAATGAAAGACCAGGTCCATACGATGTATTGCGGATTCGGAGCCACTGGAAGTCCTCCTGGTCCCAACGAGGGCGACCTGTATCCAAACCACCTACTCAGCCATCCCGGGAAACGGCTAAGGATGTTTCGGCTTCGGATAAGTTTCGGATGATCCGGTGGGACGGCGTGGCCTGGCTTCATCGCGGGCATTGACATGTCGATCCGTTTGGACTGACTACAACCTACTAATGCTTGTCTAGGGGTTTAACTCAGGGCGTGGCAATGGATATGAGACTTGAGAGACGTGATGTGGAGGTTCAGGTGAAAGAAATAAACGCAATAGAACCGGGAAATTAGTAATGTGATGCCAGATCAGTGTTCCGGGTAGGTTCCGGATTAATAGGCGCAATGTCGGCCGACCTGTGTGGAGAACAGAGTAATCATGGTGCATCGGAAGGCTCTGGACAGTATGAACAGGAAATTGACTGGGAGATGATGGAAATTTATTACTGACATGAAGGCCCGATATCTCCGGGTGGCGGAGTGGAGTCATTTGTGGCCGTTCATGGATGATCCCTGTATGTTTGAGAAGTTTGGTAAAGAACAAGGAGGACCAAGGTCCAAGACTACGATGTAGTATGACGATATATTTCTTATAGTACTATTTGCTCTCCATTTATCATTTGTAGATCTGTTGAACTGAGCTGAAACTGGGTGAAGTTTTGTCCAGCTGTGGAATACTTGACGCTCCCTCCCCGAAATTGGTATCACGAGTTGCATCTTCAAGATCAGGACTAAAGTCCATTGTCTACCTTTCGTTGACTGTTTGTAGGCCATAATTGGAGTGCACTGATGCATTCCGTTGCGAGACAACAATGGAACGTGATGTGTGGCGGTGGCGCGCCGGAATAGTTTTAAAATACAGTAAACTTTAACCCAATTGTTCTCTGCCGCATTCAAATCAGGCTTCGAAATGAGTGCTGATAGAAGAGAACCCGAGATGGTAACCCCACTCAAAGCAGAAGAAGACGTGGGCGCTAGTGCCACTGAGTGAGTCAATGCCTTTGGCTAGGACGTTCTTAACCCGTTAACTCGATGTACTTTGCACGACCAGGCACTTGGAATCACCCGCAATCAATGGCAGTGACGAGGAAGATTTGGATTCTCATGTTCCGCCTCCAAAGTGAGTTAATGTGAATTGTATCATCGCCCAGCACCCTGAGGCGCCGCCGTATATGAAGGTCGATCTTCTACCACCGCATTAACCGTGACCATGCTGAACCTTTTCCACCATTGAGGGAGGACGACGGCCCAAATGAAGTGCCACTTCTTGCTCTATGCATTCCTTTCACTGTCCATGACCAATGGCACTACGCCGGGCGGCATAAGATTGCCGTCGGAGCAAGTAAGGTAGAGTAGCGGGAAGAGGCCATCGAGCATCTTCGTCGTAATCTTCCAAAGGGATATTCACGATGGACCCAGCTGCCTCGCGACAACTTCTTCTCCGTTGTCCTTGCTATCAATCACTCGGAGAAAGAGCTCGCTCTGGCTTTTGACCTGGACACTTTGGAATCCATCAGACTACTTATGGGTGTCCCCTGGTTCCCGAATTGGATGGAGGCTTGGGAAATCCGAGGTGTCTACCCTTTCCGCCACACAGGATTGATCCGAAGCTCGTAGACTGGCCAGATTACCTTCCTCATTGTTCCCCGATTGTCAAGGACGACATCTTACAGCTTCCACCTGACGAATGGGATGATGTTTACACGGCTACTAGGTACCGTAACTGTATTTTTCAACGAGCGCATGAACTCTATCCGGATGACATTGGACCCGCTATGAGCCCCCATGAACGTGTAAACATAGTGTCGCAGGGCGAGTGAAGCAAATTCTCCTGTATTGTACCGTGACCGAACGTCCTTCGATATATCAGCCCCCATTAAAAAATTCAGCAATGCGAAATAGTAATTATAAACGTCTCTATATCTTTCCCCGTGCGGACTCGCTGCGCTTCAAGTGACAACCATATTCGAAACCGTCTGCGCTCGAGCAGTGCCTATGAGTTAGAGTACCCTCACATTCTTGGTTCAAGTTTGTTCTAGACTGCTCCATTTAGTCATTGATTGTATCCATATCCACTCGTTAGTCGTGCACAAACACAGTGGATGACTGGACACAACCATGCTACTGTTGCCATACTGTGCCATACTGTGGGTGAACAATGGGTGGTCAGTATTACGTATCGCAGTAGGCCATCAGTGGCTGTGGGAGTGATGGCCCGAGTTCGAACATACCTTTAAAAGGAGCCAACAACAGTCTGCGTTCTGCTCTGTCTCCCTTGCATCGATCCCGTTGCCTCTAGATGGATACTACTAACATGGACAATGATACACTATCTTACACCCATAGCGGAGATGACCGCCCTGGCGCCACGTAAGTCTGATATACCCAAGCCCTCACTCGTACTGACACGATTCCAGACGCCCGTCGTCACCCACAAGCAGCGATGACGAAATTGACGATCCAGAAATAGAAGCTTTTGTGCCTCCTATAAAGTACGTGGAATTGTCTGTGGTTGATTCGCAGTACTGACACTCGGCAAAGCTCGTTGTTCTATCGTCGCATTACGAGAGACCATATCGAGCCTTTTCCTCCCCTCAGGAGAACCGACGGACCACAGCGTGTTCCTCTGTTTGCTCTTTGTCTCCCCTTCTCCGTCAAAGATCGATGGCGCTACGCCGAGAGGCATAACCTCGGCTCCAAGGAAGACACGGCTGAACAACTCAACCTTGCTCTCATCCACCTTCGTCAGAATCTCCCCACACGTTTCAATCGATGGACAAAAATTCCTTACGACAATCACCTCTCTGTTGTTCTCGCGACCAACAACTCTCAAGAAGATTTAGAGTTAGCCTTTGACATGGATAGTCTGGAGGAGGTTCGCCGGCTGATGTGCCTTAAGTGTTTCCCTCATTGGGCACAAATATGGGAAGTCACGCCTGGGTATGGACGTGGGGAAGATCGATCCAGAATTGATTGACTGGCCTGCAAACCTCCCTCGCTTTCTCCCAATCCCGAAGGACACCATAGCTCAGTTCGAACCAGAGGACTGGCGCACGATGCACACTGTCGCTTCGTACCGTCGACAGATCTTTCGAAGGGCTAGGGAAAAGTATCTCGATCTTCCAGGGAAACGTAGCCAAGTCATAAGCTCCTTGTCAGCTGGGAACCCTTGCCCATAATGCCGTGGTTTCAAACACGGGAAGTTACGTCTGGTTTCGGACTTTGAGCTGAGAGGGTCGATCTGCAGTTGATCGGTTGGCTCAAGAACCTCCCTCAAGGAAACGTTATCCCAGTTTGAACCTGAGGACTGGCTCTCCGTCCACCCCACCACTTTGTACCGTCGAGAGGTTATCAGAAGGGCCAAGGAAATGTACCCACAACTTGTAGTGAAACGTCGCTAAAAGCCTTAACCTCGTCCGCTGGAGGTCTTACCCACAGTGCGCTATGGTTCTGTTTTCCATTTTTATGTTTCGAACCGAACATCCTAATATATGTCAGCTCTCCCATGAAATCTCAGGCTGTGTAAATGACTCGGTAGCACGAAGTATATCTGTTGCGTGTCTCATATCTTCTCGTGCAAATGCTTGATGTGCTTCAAGTGGAAATCATATCCAAAATCGTAGAATCGGCTACGTTCGAGAAGTACGCAGTACGGTTAGAGTACCCTGGCCTTCTTTATCAGTGGCGCCCGATATGGCTTTCTCTCATTTCATTGTTCATTCAATGCCCTGCATCAGTTCATCGCATAGTCAAGGCCCAATATCTCGCCGGGTGGGACGACAAGCTCCCTTCGCTCGAATCGGCCACGCAAATGTAGACCAGATCTTACTATCAAAATTGGACACGAAACGCATCCAGAAAAAACCAATCAAACACTCCTTAGACATACAATTGGCCGTAACTACCACTCATTCGTGTACTCAGAGACCCAACGAAAACAGGAACTTCATGCTTATGCCATATGTCATGAGACGAGCGTTCGTTAACTGGGAGATCCAGATGTGGCATTTGTGTGTTTAGAAGGTGCCCAAGAGGCCGATGATAAGGGTCCAACCGAGGCCGGACAAGAGGCCGACGACCTTGAGGCTATCGAGGATCGGATTAGATGAATGCCTTCGACATTCTACGTGACAGACGAGACTTACAGAGCAGCAACCAATTTGAGGACTCCAGCGACAAGGATGTTCAAGCCGACGAGAACCTTGAAGAGGGCGGCATCAACGCCGAACTTGGGGACGAGGGGGCTTCTTGGTCTTGAGGTTGTCCATACTGGTGGCAACATCCTAGAGGTGGAGATGTAGGGTCATAAAATTGGGCTTCAACTGATAACTACCTACAGTGTAGACGGGAGAGGTCTCCTCGGCGACTTATTGGTCGGTACCACCGGAGCTGGTGTTGACCTTGCCCTTGAGGCGGTCGCAGCATGGCTATTAACCAAAGAGTCTATTAACAAAAACCGTGAGTATAGCACGTTAGCATTTGGTGCGGTGCTTGGCAACTCACCGAGTCTGAGGCAAGATGATATTAATACGGGTCTTGGGGGTGCCGATGACGGCCAACACAGCCTATCATAAATGTCCTCACGCTTCTTGAACCCAGTGCCTTCGCAGTTTTCACATTCCTCTCGGTATTACTATCGAATGCGCTCTTGTTCGCATTTTTTCCGCGTGTTCATCCTGTTTTATGGTAGGCGCTTCTTACTTTCTATTTTATTACAGCCCCTATGTTCCACTATTGCGACTTGATGCTGCCCGCTGCATTCATAGTGATAATATACCGTCCTATTTTGTGCTTTGAACTCGAATACCTTCTATGGAGACATGACAGGTATCTAGACGAAACAGTATATCATTTGAAATTATTTGTATCGGATACATATGAAGACAGAACTTTGTATCGATGATATATGCTTGGAGGAGGATAGAGAAGCTTTTTAAAACATAGCAGAAAAGACGGCATTCCTTCTAAAAAAAAAGAAATACCCACGTACATGTCCATTTACAACAATCATAGATCGTAATGAATCTGAGCCTGGTTTGATTCGTCTCTACTCTCCACCTATTTTGGTATGAATCCGTCGTCAGTAAGCGTTTAGGGTTCAGAATGGAAGATGCCGGTGCTCACCTCCTGGAGTAGGAGCTTCTGAATCAAGAAGAGCTGCTGATAGGAAGGTACAGAGCCAAGATGCATGAATCCGCTCCAGTGGCGAATGTCATGTGGGTCGGAACCCTGAGAAAGGGGAACCAAGCTTTTGGTTAATTCGAGGCGACCAGGGGGATGTTCTTTCTGCATCTTCCGCGTCCCGGTGTCCAGCTTTGTCATCCGTGTAAACTCGCCTTTGGATTTTGGAAGAGCATCCTGGAACGCCGGGATCATGAGATTTCGGGTTCTATTCTCTCCACGAAGACGACCAGACCGGTCGATCGATCCCTCCTGCTTTGCTGTCTGGGAAATCTTTATACGAGCAACATGAGCCTCTGCCCTGGTTGCTTTCTTCCGACCTCCGCGGGTGAAGATTGACTTGGCCAAAAGAGGAAGCACGCCTTTGCTGCCGTCGTCGGACTGAGTCTCGCGATCCGGTCGAGCTGAACTTTCGGAGTGGGCAGCAACCTCAGTCTCTCTTTCATCGCTTTTGTCCTCGTTGCGCCCCGAGTCGACCTTCGATGGTATGTCTCCTTGAATGCATTCTCTGGTCAAAACAGTCCATATCCACCACTCCCCTGAAGCAGCAATCGCGATGACTCTGTCCAAACTCGTCTGTGAGTCGAACGCAACAGCAGCCTGCTCCACTACGTCTTCTACAGCTTCATCCATATGCACAGATAGGTCCTTTGTAAATGCTTCCAGGTTGCTTTCGTGTCGAGAAGGAAACCTTTTAATTTCGGCGAGGAGGGAAACACGAGAATTCGATACGCGAGACTCAGCCCAATTAGTGGACATCTTGTGGGCACTTGTTATGGACCCTCCTTTTCCTGCTTGAGTAAGACGGAAGCCCAATGCTACAATGATAATTGCGAAGTCAGGGAACCTTGAGGCAGCGAGATTTTCCTTGCTGAGGGGAAGCGTCTGTTGTGAGTCGTTGGTGACTTTCGATTTCCTCACAGAGTAAAGAGGGAATTGAGGATTGACAACGGCAAATGGTTGAAGTGTGCGGACGAGCCCAAGAAGGATGATGAACCACGGTGCATACAGAGGGTGTTCAAGAGCACGCTCGTTGAATGTCGTGGAATAAGCAAGAGCAAAAGCAGATGATGCGCTTTTCTGAACGATAGTCGCTTCGCGTGCGAACTCATCCCACTTGGGGGGGACAGGAGCGGACATGACAGCGGGTAATGGGGAGAGATGTGACAACTTTTGGCATGAGAGCTTTGAACTTATATATGCTGGCCCACTGGCTGTGCTGATTTCCGAATTGAGGTTTCTGAACATTGGAAAATTATTGTTATTGTTAGCCGATTGTGGCTAACATACTATCTTTATTTGCTTTGTCGACATAGGCACTCTCCATGTGGTTGTGTGGGGATTCTGATGGCACAACGGGATCGTCCGGGTCTCGTCCCGAATTCCTTATTTGGTATGTTGGACATACGACATAATTGCCCTTGTTCTCCCATTATAGACAACGAGTCGTGACTTGGGTGGTTTATCCCTGAATCTGTCTATTGTGGCTGTTTTTACTGAATATCCACATAGATGGTTTCTAGGATTTGCGTTTGTCCCCCATGGACCAAACGGGACATCTATGGGAAAATGAAAAAGATCATCTTAAGTAACCTATAAGGAATGTGAATATTGCTAGAATTATAAGCCACGATGGATCCCAAGCCAATTTGGGAAGACAATGGGCAAATCGTCTGTAGGCCGGGTACAGCCGGTGGCGGTGTGGCAGTTGACAGCTGCGTTATAAAAGGGGACGCCGGGGTGCAACAAGTTTGACTTCACCCCCTCGACTTCCTCGACTTCATTCTATAATGCAATCTTCCGTGCTTAATGAGATTGACAGCAGTCCCACTAATTCCCCTCCTTTATCTAACCCCAGTACACAAGACGAACCGAACCTCGGTGCCACTCGGTGAGTCTAACACATCGTGTTGCTCTGTCGCCATCTAACAGACCTTCTCAGACTTGAGGAAATGGCAGATCATAATACCGACGAGGAAGAGGAGGAAGAGGAAGAGCTTATAGTTCCTCCGCCAAAGTGAGTTAATGTTCATATAACTGATTCAAGGCGCCGACGCATTCGGACCCAGTTCATTGTTCTACCAGCGCATCACTCGCGCCCATGTTGAACCTTTCCCCCCTTTGCGCCGGACAGAAGGATCCCAAACCGTACCCTTAATTGCTCTGTGTATGCCGTTTACCACCGAGGATAAATGGCGCTATGTAGAGCGACATAACATTGGGGCCGGGGCAGACACAGCGGACCAACTCGATATTGCGATGAGCCATCTTCGCCATAATCTCCCAGCAGGCTACACCCGATGGACAAAACTCCCCAACGACACCCATCGCTCCTTAGTGCTTGCAACTAACCACTCAGAGGAAGAGCTGGCATTAGCTTTTGACTTGGACATGCTTGAGGAAATTCGTCAACTTATGGGGGTTCATTGGTTCCCGAATTGGTGCCGAGTGAATCGAGTGCAATCTGGGTACTGCTATATATCTGGAAGGATTGATCCAAAGTTGGTCGACTGGCCCGCAGATCTGCCTAGATGCGAGTCGGTTAAAAGGGACACAATCCTCCAATTTGCACCCGAGGATTGGCGGGCGGTCAACGACGCCACATTGTACCGACAGGAGGTGTACAAGAAGGTTCAGGAAATGTATCCGGAAAGCTTCAAGTGAACGCGAATGGGTTTAATCGATCGACTTATGTATTATCCACAGTTTTTATTCCTTTTCATGTACCACACAATTTGATGCTCGACTTGAATGAATTTCTCAGTGTCGTTTACTCTTCACTCGTATCTATAGTACCACTGTTCCGTTTCCCTCTCAATAATCAGTAAATAACCGCCACAAAATGCGTTTCTCCCTAATGATGCCGCTTTATACAGACACGCAGTCTTTAGCAGGGTTGGCGAGCTATATCCAGATCACCCTGAATAGGATGACGATGACAAGGGGGTTTATATGATTACAATGGGAAAACATCAGAGAGTAGGGGGTTAGAGGTATACGGATCGCAATAAGCGTCCAATTTCTTTTTTCTCACTGAGTCGCGTCTATTTCCGCTTTGCAGCTTCCACCCACAATCCCGCCAAGACAATCCAGCCTATTCACCGGTTCACCTCCCCAACACCTGATAGCCTGCTCCTCGACATCTTCCAATGCTTCCCTTATGAGAACAACGCCTTCAGCAATCCGCGCACCTTCGTCGGCTCAGCAAACTCTAGTGTCCAAACCTTCTCCTCATCCTGGTCCTTCTCACTCGTCTTTCTCTCCTCCACCATCTCCCTAAACCTCTCCACAATATACTTGCCCTCAACCGGCGCAATCCCTCCATCCCTCGTCCCAACAGTAACATGCAGCCTCTTCTTCACATCGCTCGGAAGATTCTCAATCAGCGCATTCGCAATCTTCATATCAGTCTTGGACGGCCCACTCGCGCCTCTCCCGCCCTCGAGATCACTGTCATCCAGCGGAAGCCGATTGATATTCTCCACCAATTCGGGCACGTCTCCCTCTTCTTCTGGATCAGGCTTGACAGCAACCTCTAACGGATCGCTCGTCTCCGCCAGCCTCGTAGTGCCAGTCGTGCTGGGAGGAGCGACGATACCCACATCCTCAAAGGTAACGGCCATAACCTTGTCGCTCCACACAACCCTCCTCGGCACACCCTCAAAGACCGGCGGAAGGAGCATCTCGCTCACGCTCCCACACCGATCCCACAAAAGCTGTCCCTCCTCCCCATTTTCCTTCACCGAGTTCTTATGCGCAATGGTAACGTGAGGCCGCTTTGTAACCCTCTTGTTCTCCTTCAGCTGACTCCAAAACTCGATGAATCTTTCCAAGTCCCTCTCTGATCCACCAACAGACTGAAGCTTCGCGACTTCCCCATCGATGAATGTGTTCAATTCGAACTCGGGCAAGATCCCGAAATACCTCGGCGTCGCCCTCTTGCTCTTCTTTTGTCCTTCAACCACCATCTGGCCTTTGCCTTTCCCCTTCCCAGCTTTACCCTTTTCTTTCCCTCCCTGAGCTTGAACCTGATCACCCGACTCCCCAGCCTCATACTTCCTCACAAACTCCAATGCCTCCTGCACCCTCTCCTCACTCGGCTTCTCCAGCCCAAGAACGCTGCAAACTCCCTCAACAGCACGCGCAACCTGCTCGTCGATCGTCTCGTTCTCTTCGATCTGCATCTCGATAACCTCGTCGACCTCTTCCCCAGCAAGTTCTTCAGTCGAGTTGATGAACATCCATACGACTTCTTCGTGGTGCGATTTGGAGGTCGAGCTGGGAACGAGCGTTTGATGGTTGGTGCCACGCGCGAGGATACGGTCGCTGCAGATTCGGTGGATCATGGCGGGTGGCTTCGAGCTGACGTCCCAGTACAGCGCGAGGAGGCGGACCGGAGGACCATACAAAACAGAGACGGCATCGCGAAGGAGCGTTCGGTGTTGCTTGAGGTGGTTGTTCCTGGAATTATCGTCAACACTTGGGCGAAGAAGGACAAGAAGAAAACGTACTTGTCAGCGATGACAACATCATTGTCTTTCAAGCAATTCACTACGTTCTTCACGAAGACTGGCGACGGCTTCTTTGCTTGAACGTTGTCGCTCTGAGTATGACCGAACCCGAAGAGCTTGGCGAGCGCCAGCGATACCGTTGTTTTTCCTGCCGCGAATGAGTAAATGAATCAGCGTCGGGACGGGGAACGTACCACATCCGGGAATCGCAATCGGGACAATGACAGTCTTCCCAAACTCCTTCTCCCTAGATCCTTCAAGCTTCTCACCAAGGTCAGCTGTGCTTCCACCCTCCAACCGCGCCAAGAACCTCTCTCTAGTCTTGATGATCCCCCTTCCCTTGTTATACTCCTCATACATCCCAGAGTTCTCTTTGATATCGCGAATAACCCACTCGACGTACTTCTGCGTCTCCTCCCGCTTCAGCTTGTTCTTCGGCAGCTTCGCAGCTTTCATGGAGGCTTCCCCACCCTTCGCTCGAAGCCCCAACAGAGTCTTCGTGATCTCCCTCCAGTCCCTGTACATCATGTAGGGCTCGTCGAACTTGACCTTGAAGAAGAACGAGCTCCCGGTCTCGTACGGCGATACTTTCTTACCAACAGGCGAGGACGATACGGACGTTCGGACGACGAACCCTTCGACTGCTTCTCCGTTCCATTTTCCCGTCTTGCCCACTTCGGAGGTGAACGCTTGGACCTCTTCGATAGAATCAAGGACGATCGTCGGTGTACGGATGAAACCCCATTCTTCCGCAAACGCGTCCACGTCAGCTGTTGGCAGCGTCTGGAAATGTTTCGAGCAGACGTTGATCCCGTGCAAGTGCAGCCCAGTTTGTTCGGGCGGATAGCCTAGAACGTGTTCTTCAAAAGAATCGTCGCAGAGCTAGCAACGAGTGAGGGTATTGAATAAAGTAAGGGTAATAAAGGCTTACCTCGGCGATTGCTGTCCAACCGTTCTCGAATAGGACTTTTGCGACGTCTGCTTCAGTCTTGCCTTTCCGCTCGAGGTAAATCTTGAGCCATTTCCGTCCCACCATCGCGTGACTGACAGTTTCGTCTCCTGAGCCTGTACGAGAGATCACTACACGGGTTGAAGCAAGCGAAAATACGACGCACCAACGGAGTGTTTCGAAGTCACAATCAGTCTCGTGGGCGTGATTCCCGCAATGAAGATGATACATCCGTTTGACTTCAACGAGAGGGTGTACGGAGCAGAGGTATGTTCTTTGAGGGATTCCCACTATCCTCAGGCATGAGCAAAAGCAATGAGCGGCACGATCATAAACGCACCGTAGTCCATGGAACCTCTCCAATGTTGAAGAACTTGTCATACCCCCGAATCACAATCCGATGTTTAACTCCTTCCTCAATCTCCACTGCCTCATTCGCCCACCCAGTCGCTTCAAGAGCCTTGACGTCGACTTCGGCGGTAAAGAGTCCACGGGCAAGGGTCGGAAACGGCGAAGGCACGTCGTAATACTTGTATTCGTTCATTTTCCAGCTTCGTACGACCAGTCCTTCGCCGCCTTTGAGGCCGCCGTACACAATGTTGTCAGTACCATCGAGATCCTCGCAACCTGGTACGTCGTAGGTGGAGCTTTTGATGAGCTTTGAATCCTTTTTCGAGAGAGCGATGACTTCTTCGATAAGGTCCGAGTCTTCGCGTTTGTATACTCGAGTCATGTTCGATTTTGAGAAAGATGCAGAGTTGGGGTTACTGGAATGTGCAAGCGCGCGGGGAAATTGGAGTCTTGGGTTGAGTCTAGAATATAAAGCAGATTTCAAGAAGGATGTGAGTGGGGATGAAAGAGGTAGCCGAGGCCTGCAGAAGGCCTGAATTCCAAAGAAAGGTATGGTGAAAAGCGTGAGGTGAAACAAAAATGCAGGTTTTAAGGAGAGATCTAGCAATTGCCTGACAGCGCTCAGACGATAGATGACTCGTTTTGATGTGTAGATGACTCTAATGAACACTGGGCACCGCTTCCAGTGTGGACTGTTTGATTCAGAATCACGACGCGATGATGCCGTGGTAACAATGCCTAGAATATGTGTATAAGAGCCTCAGAAACGGGTAACTCCAAGGAAGAGGGTACTTACGGGTCCTTGTCGACGGCCAAAGGTCAAGTTCCAGAGAAAGCTGCCAGGAATCGATGATGCCGTGGACCATCAATGATCCATCAATCAATCACTCCGGCATTGCCGGCAGACCGGACTTGGAGCCGCCGTCATATTAGCCCCTATTGAGTGCAAAAATAAGGTGTGGATTCGGTGGAATGTAAGGCAGGTTGAAAAGTGTTTCAAAACAGAGACGATACGGGTGACATTTTACAATAGTCTCTTGAAGATAGCCCTGATTGAGAGAGGCATCGAAATACAGGTAAGCGCTCGTTTACTCACCCAGATCAATCCGGAAAATGACACTCAACTAAGGTCTCAATCTCAGGTCCTATTGCTCTTGAACTAGTCAGTAATACAATAGCAAGCAGTAGGAGTCTCACCCGACCCGTATCTACACACTGTCGGTGTCAGTGACGAACCACCAGCACATAATCAGCATATGGCTTATGGTAGTGACGAACCAAGGGTTATAGCCCTGCTAAACACACACCACAGACGCTCTGTACCGTAGGGTCTGTTATCTTGACGTTAACAGGGCTCTATAGCGACTTTTGACTTAGGCATCTACCTGAGGCTCGGCAATCCGCGTAATTTGGATGAGTGAAAATAGGGTCGTTGATAACATCACTTCCCCGCTTAGCTGTTCAAAAATTGCCATTGTAAGAGGTCCAATCTTCGTTCGAATCGAAGACAATTTGACCAGGACCCATCGGTGGGATGTGCAGCCGCCGAGGCATCGAGTAACTTCTCTGGACGACATCCGGCAACTAATGGAAAACGAAAATGAGCATAATCAGAGATAGGCTGAAGGCACGATAAGAGAACCCAGAGAGTAACGTGAAAAAAAATCATACTTACCTATTTCTGAACGACTGGGAACACCATAGAGTGCCAGCTCCTCAATCAGTTGGAGCGCTCAAATCTAGAAATTTCTAGCACCATGGTGCATATATGCACCTCTTCAGGTGCCTAACCTCGGCGACCATATCATAGTGCAATTGAAACCTATCCTAGATTCTGATATCAATGACAGATATGACTGAGCGACCGCCTGGATGAGGCTGAAGAAACGACGAGCAAGAGGATTTCGACGTTATCAAGCAAAGGGGCATCGACAGCGTGCCCTGGCGACGAGCTGAATGGTTTCGACGACGTGCCCAGCCAATAGCTCAGGCGATACTATTGCAACATGGTGGACGAGAGTAAGAAGCGTTTGGGGAGACCAGATACCATGAAACAAACATCTCACAATAACGCGTCTCTGTCGCGTGTGTACTAATTTTAGACCTCCCCTATCCCTCTTCCCAACTAGGAACTGCCACCCCTAATGTACGCGAACACCGGCGAAAGATGCGAAGAGTCTTCGTTTGCCATCATAGAGAAAGAATATTGTCCACTCTTGAGATATGGGGGCCGAAAGAGTGAAGACCAAGTACACCAAGAGCTACCAAGAACCATTCGAGATCCGACATCCAATCTTAGAAAGCAGAATTCTCAATCCATCATTTGGGAGTGAACGATCCAATCAGATTTTGTCCGCGCTAAGTTCTCTCCGAAAAGTTCAATCAGACGACGCTTTGTCTCTATGCACCTTGGAAGAAGGCTAATTATGTACATGGGTTCTTTGAACGAATGATGTCCGCCGCTCTGACATTCTCCACAGGGTATGTAATTACCCAGAATTCTCCCGGATGCGCATCGACTACGGCCATTACAGACCGGGTGTGCTTTCCAATGAATTGGTGGTTAGAACAGGTTGAGAGCTGACTGAAGAAATTAAAATATTAGTTCAAACGCTTTCTCGTTTGTACGAGGATGAAGGGAACCTTTGGCAGTTCTCAAGTTTTTTTCTCATACTGTCCCTCTAGTATAGTGCGATTGCACCATCGGCACTGAATATTAAAACAAACACATTCCCTGTGATGCTCATTACTTTGATCAGTGGAGTAGATAAAGAAGAAGTCTGCTTTATGAGCAACCACAATGGTGGCTGACGCAACACCAGCTTTTCAACTACACGTTCTGCACAGACGGCTATTAATTTGTCGCGATATGAGTGGCTCAAGGGATCTAGTGACAACACATCCACTCCAATCAGCCAGACAAGGGATTTCTACCGGTCGCTGTAGAGCAGCCGTACAGCCTCCGAAAGCGTGAAGCCAGAGGGATTCAATTGTAAGACACGGCTTCTTGCAAATCCCGAAGAGGAATGACCTCGAAGAGGCAGGGCCATGGCGATCTACGTTTACTATTTCAGGCAAGACTCGCACTTTCTCTGGGATAACCACTGCGTTGGATTGAGAAATTCTTGCCTGTTTTGTAAGCTCTCACATCATTTTTATGTCTTCGATGTCAGTCTGAGCTTGAATTTGCTTCGTTTACTCCGCAAACACGAAGGCTCAGACCCGGTTGGATGATGGGATCATAGTCCGAAATTAAATGAAGGATATTAATGTTCAAACGTTCATGGCCAGCAGAGGCTTTGAAAAGAGGCAATGGAAGGAGGTTAACAGGACATTAACAGAACAATGACAGATTTCGTAGTAGTATACGAAACGTCTTCCTTCTTTCTGTAACCACATTGCGGATTTTGGTCATCCAGCAATAAAAAACCTTCGGCGGAAACCTTCCAAGACGAAACGCTATCAGACGGCTGTTGGGAGGAGTTCTTCTTGAGTTCTTCCCTTGTGTATGTAACCAGCTCTATCTATTTTTGTTATCCTCATACCCAATGCCGTATTCCGCCACTAGAGAACTGACAGGATTTTCCCAAACGTTGGAGCTAATTACCCGGTACGCACGACATGCAGGCGGTTGAGTGACTCTGGAAGACTCATGTAACAGCGAACCAATGCAGAGGAATGCGATGGAGAAACGTCACCGGACGTCATCCTCACCCTAGACAGAATATCCTGCCTGAGAGGCGTATCCGTACATCGGGATCATGAACAAATATCGAAGAGAAAAACAAATAGACCTGGTGTATAAAAGGATGGCCACGACGACGAGTCTCAGCAGCAGCACTATCAGCAGCTAACCAACAGACCCCTACAACCCTTTCAGTTGTCGCAATGTTCTTCTCTCGTGCTATCTTCTCCTTCTTCACCGTCGGCGCTATCTCTGCCCTCGCCGCCCCCTCCCCCGCTCCCGTCGAGAAGCGTGAGGACATCTCTGACGTCTTGGCCGTCATCGGCACTCTCAAGACACGCACTAACAGCATCTTACCTCAAATCGGTGAGCTCCCAGGGGCCACACGATGAACACGTCATACTCACGTTGCTCGTTAGACTCCTTGGTCAATAGCAATGCGGCGACCGAGAGCAACATCTCCCCTCTCTTGCAGCAGTTGGTCTCCGCTCTCGACACCACCTCGACCTCGTTCGACGGCCTCAAGGGCAAGGTTGACACCAGCTCTGGCGGTACTGACCAACAAGTAGCCGAAGAGATCTCCGCCGTCTACACCGTGAGTAGTTATTGGGAGATCAGTCTTACGACCCTAAATCTCTACCTCTAGAATGTTGCCACCAGTATGGACAACCTCAAGACCAAGAAGCCCCACCTCTACCCCCTTGTCCCCAAGTTCGGCGTTGATGCCGCCCTCTTCAAGGTTCTCGTCGGCTTGAACATTCTCGTCGCTGGTGTCCTTAAGCTGGTTGCTGCTCTGTAAGTCTCGTCTGTCACGTATATCGTCGAAGGCACTCATCTAATCCGATCCTCGATAGCCTCAAGGTCGTCGGGGCTCTCTTGGCCGGCCTCGGTTGGACCCTTATCATCGGCCTCTTGGGCACCTTCTAATCGCACAGACGCCACATCTGGATCTCTCCCGGTTAACGGATATAAGCATGCAGCTCCTTTCTTGGTTGAGTCTCGGAGTACACGAATGAGTGGTAGTTACGATCAATTGTACGTCTAAAGAGTGTTTGATTACTTTTTTCTGCATCGCATCAAAAGGCCTGGTAATATAAGCACGACTGCCAAATTTCGAGGTGAGACTTCTTGCTTGAGTAGCATTGTAATTCAATAGTAAGGTCGGGTCTACACTTACGGGACCAATTCGAGCCAAGGCAGCCTCGTCGTCCCATCCGGCGAGATATGAGGTCATGATTTTGCTATGGACTGAGGTAGGGCATTGAACGAACAATGACATGAGAGGAAACTATATCGGGTGCCACGGACACTTCCACGATTTTGAATATGATTATCACTCTACTGAATATCCACATAGATGGTTTCCAGCATTTGCGTTTGTGTGCCATGGACCACACAGGACATCTGTGGAAAGATCCCGTATACTAGGAAGAACGTGAATATTTCTGGAATTATAAGCCACTTACTGAGACTCACTCCTGTACTTATTTGCTTTATGTGGCGACAATGGGTCGCAACCCAATTCGGGAAGACGATGGTGTAGCCCGGCTACAGCCGGTTGCGGCGTGGGCGGGTATCCGATGCCGGGCGCATCAAGTTTGACTTCATCCCTCGACTTCCTCGATTTCATTCTGTAATGCAATCTTCCGTGCACAATGAGATTGACAGCAGTCGAATTAACTCCCCTCCTCCACCTAACCCCAGCGCACAAAACGAACCGAACCCCGGTGCCGGTCGGTGAGTCTAACACATCGTGTTGCTCTGTCGCCATCTAACAGACCTCGTCAGACTTGAGGAAACGGTAGGTCATGACACCAACGAGGAAGCGGAAGAAGAGGAAGAGGAAGATCTGATAGTTCCTCCACCAAAGTGAGTCAATGTTCATATAATTGATTCAAGGCATCGACACATTTGGACCCAGCTCATTGTTCTACCAGCGCATCACTCGCGCCCATGTTGAACCTTTTCCCCCTTTTCGCCGGACAGAAGGATCACAAACCGTACCTTTAATTTCTCTGTGTATGCCGTTTACAACCGAAGATAAATGGCGCTATGTGGAGCGACATAACCTGGGGGCCGGAGCAGACACAGCGGACCAACTCAGTATCGGGATGAGCCATCTTTGCCAGAATCTCCCACAAGGCTACACTCGATGGACAAAACTCCCCAGTGACACCCGTCGTTCCTTAGTGCTTGCGACTAACCACTCAGAGGAAGAGCTAGCATTAGCTTTCGATTTGGACATGCTCGAGGAAATTCGTCAACTTATGGGTGTTCATTGGTTTCCCAATTGGTGCCGAGTGAATCGAGTGCAATCTGGGTACTGCTATATATCTGGAAGGATTGATCCAAAGTTGGTCGACTGGCCCGCAGATCTGCCTAGATGCGAGTCGGTTAAGCGGGACACGATCCTCCAGTTTTCGCCTGAAGATTGGCGCTCGGTCAACGATGCCACATCGTATCGACAAGAGGTGTACAGGAAGGTTCAGGAAATGTATCCAGAAAGCTTCAAGAAACAATAAGTAGTGAACGCGAATGGCTTGATCAATCGACTTATGTATTACGCGTAGTTTTTAATTCTTTTCACGTACCATACAACTTTATACTCGACTTGAGGAATGTATTTCTCAGTGTCGTCGCTATAGTCGTACCAGAAACACATGGGCGCATGAAGAGGCCTCAGGGTAATAGGGTAATCTTAGAACGAATGTCGAACTTCGGGAAGAAGTTGTTTCTCGAGTCAGGTTCCGTTTCAAGAGTGATGTGGTCTGGTCTATACTCTGTTACCAATTCCAGAGAAGGCTGCTCCTCGATCACACTCAGAGCGATATTGGGTCTTAATTTTACTATGGACTGAGATCAGGCGCCGAACGAACCATCAATTGAGGGAAAATTATGGTGGGTTGCACTTGTATAGGTATCTTAACCCATAGGTACTTCTCGAGCATGGCCGATTCCCCGATTCTCGATATGATTACCACCTGAAGCACGCCGAACATCTACACGAGAAGACGCCACAGGTATATTTCGTGCTACCGGGTTATTTACAAATCTTTCATGAGAGAGTTGATGTATAGCAGGACGTTCGGTACAAAACATGTGAGAATGGAAAAACAGATTCATGGCACTGTGGGTAAGAGCTCCAGCTGAGTATAGACCTTAGCCACGTTTCACTACAAGTTGTGGGTACATTTCTTTGGTCCTTCTGATAACCTCTCGACGGTACAAAGTGGCAGCGTGGACGGAGAGCCAGTCCTCAGGTTCAAACTGAGCTAACGTGTCCTTCGCAATGGGGGGAAGTCGAGGGAGGTTTTTGGGCCAATTGATCAACTGCATATCGATCTTCTCAGCTGAAAGTCCGAAACCAGACGTAACCTCCCGTGTTTGCGCCCAATGAGGGAACCAATGCACACACATGAGGCGCCGAATCTCCTCCAGAGTATCCAGGTCAAGTGCAAATGACAACTCTAGGAAAGGAGCTCACAATCCACAATTCTGAAGACAACGGGGATGAAGGGGCACTGGTTTAAGGATAGTGTACGGTCGGGCCTCAAGGTTGTATCATCGCGCCTTGCCGAGAAACATGTCGATTCATCGTTAATCGAATGACAAGGATAGAGGCGCGTAAGTACTACATTGTGTATATGTGCTACAGGGTCATCTAACGGCTTTAGTGCTTTACTATACATGAGAATGGAAAAAGGAACCACGGCATTATGGGCAAGGGCTCCCAGCTGATGAGGAGCTTGGGACTTGGCTACGTTTCCCTGGAAGATCGAAATACTTTTCCCTTCCCCTTCGAAAGATCTGTCGACGGTACGAAGCGACAGTGTGGATCGTGCGCCATTCCTCTGGTCCGAACTGAGCTATCGTGTCCTTCGGGATTAAGAGAAATCGAGGGAGGTTTGCGGGCCAGTCATATAACTTTGGATCGATCTTGTCGTGCCCACGTCCATAGCTAGCCGAGACTTCCCATGTTTGAGCCCAGTGAGGGAACCAATTAATTAACACACATAAGCCGGCGAACCTCCTCCAGACTATCCATATCAAAGGCCAGCTCTAATTCCTGTCGCGAATTGTTAGTTGCGAGAACCACAGAGAGCCAGGCGTTATGGGGGAGCTTTGTCCGTCGAATATAGCCTTCGGGGAGATTCCGACGAAGGTGGTTAAGAGCGAGGTCGAGTTGTTTAGCTGTATTCTCCTTGGAGCCCAGGTTGTGCTTCTCTGCATAATGCAATCGGTCTTGTGCAGTGAAGGGGATACAAAGGACAAACAGGGACACACGATGTGGACCATCGGTTCTCCTGAGAGGGGGGAAAGGTTCAATATGATCTCTCGTCACGCGACGATAGAATAACGAGCTGTGCGCTGAATGTCGCTGGTACCAAGCCAACCACAGATAGATATGCGTACTTTACAGGAGGGACAAGAGTTTCTGTTTCTTGTTCGTCAATCCCATCATCCTCAGGCGTTGACGCCTGCCTGATTATTTTGTCGCACAGCCACCGGCCACTTCCGAATGCAACTGGCCGTGTCCTGTTCCGTTGAATAATCAGCTGTGCATGGAGATTATAACTCTGAGACTGAAAAACAATTCTTTTAAGGACGGAATAGTGATTGGTCTTGCAATTACGCACCTCTAGGCCCAAACGGCTTTCACGAGTCTCCAATGCCGGTGATGGCTGGCGATGGCCGACGGAGCCAGGGAGTAGCCGTTCTCGGAACACTAGAACTTCAACACACAAGAAACGCGTCGGCTTCAGCGGTAGCGTTTCAAGGGAGCCTAGAGTACAGAGACGCGACCCTCAGGCCTTATAAGTGTAGCCTTAGGTAGAAGACCTAGAATTCGAAGACAAAGGAGGATGTTGAACAGCTCGACAATCGCCATACAAGGTCAAGGTAGTGAATGGTACACCTGGAGAACCCACTTAAGTGCATTCGCGCCCACGCACGCTCTGAAAATTGTCATGTTTTATTGGTATGGAGAAACACAAAGTAGATAATGCTAGAGTCAAAAAACGCAGCACGCATATTCAATCAAGAATATTTCAAGTCTCTATTGCCAGAAAAGACGCAGATGCATGAAAGCATTCTGTATCAGCCCACGTCTTAATCTTCCAATCCATTCCAGCCACCTTGACATTCGAAGTCTGAAGACTGATGCGAACATTATTCTTAACATCGAAACGGTTCAGCCCTGTGAAGATCCTGGGCGGAGTCTCGAACGGCACATCAAAGTTGATATGCCCCGACGTAGCCCCCCTTCCCCCAAATGTGCCTGTGGCCATGCGAGGCAGGCCGGGCGCCGTGGCACCCCCCTTTGGAAATGCGATCCAGTGAACCTGCCCATTCGCCATCCCCCAATGGTCATTTGTGCCATGGATGTTCATGGTGAACCCGTGGCTGTCGATGTTGGTGGCGGATGCTTGGAGCTCCCAGTGCCTCCCTTGCGACCCTCCGACACTAAACCCTGCGACGGCGACGAAGACTCGGGGCGTCGCATCAAAAGGATATCGAAAGTTGATTCGGCGGGAGATACCGCCTCCTGTCCTCTGAGGCCTAGAGGACTGCGATTCAACGCATCCGGTTTGGAGTAAGTATGTAAGGGATGGGTCGACGACGAGCCAGTCCAGCTTTGCATCAAAGAGGACGGTACGCCCCGCAGTGTCGAGATGCCAATCGAACCCCGCGTTATGGTGATTGCTGGAGTATGAGAGGAGATAGATCTTGTCGTCGTAAGACCCGATGTCGATCTCTCGGATGGCTATAATGGTTGATGGAAGAGAAGATTTTTTGGGAAAGGAGACACTCCCGGAATGTCGCTCTCCTTCTGTCACCTGTGTCCAATGGCGGCCTGAACTACAGATGGACGCGGAGGTGGTTCCGATGAGAATACTCTGCCGAGTTGCCGTTCCCCGTCAGGGTGGGCAACAGGAGCCAGGGGTAAGTAGACCTAGAATCGTGATCGAGCAAGATCGGCGTACCGGAGATGCAGGCGCATGGGATTTCGAGCTATCTATCCCGTTAACGTATTTAGAGTCCGATGTTACAGCCAGGTGAATTGCATCATCGTTGTTCACGGTGTCCCCAAGCGCAACGGAAAGGGATCGAGTAAATGGAATCAGCGAGAAGAACTCGTTGACGTTGTCGACCTTGGTCCATTCACCAGATCCGGCTAGAAGTGTCTCAACAGACAGTAGCTTTTTCGGCTAAATTAATGGATCGATAAGCACCACATTAGGATAATAGGTAGTGTACACCGAGCTACGCACCTTCCAAAGCCCAATTCCTGATTTCTCCACCTTGATTACGAACTCTTTGAGAAGTTCTTCAGCAAATACGGCTCTACACCCTACAGAACGTCCTTCGAAGAGAGACAAGGGGATAGTGATTGGGAATGGGCTTTTATGACTACGATCTCCATCGATGAGTATGTAGTTCAGTATGATGGCACCATTACCCTCGTCTAATGGCTCTTGTGCGCTAACCATTCTGGCGGGCAAGGGGTTAAAGCAGGGTTTGTCAGTCGTTGGTGGTCCTAATAGCCTGAGGAGAGACTGAGCCATAAGCAACAGGCCAGCAATGTGCGGATCCTAGTTTATATAGAGATTATTTTTGAATCGTCCACGTGTACTCCTGGGTATCACCCCGATGTTCCGAGAGAGGATTGTGGGTCCATGTATCGACACCCGTTGGTTTTGCGCATGTTAAAGTTCTCGGTATCTGTGCGTTCGTATTCGCGATATTAAAAGTCAGATGCGCTCAATTACTCCTAAATTAAAAAGATTACATTCATCTTAACGCTCTCCCCTGCTAAGTAGCAAATGGACAGAGTCTCCTGTGAAAAAGCAAGAATTTCAAAACGAGGCATTTAATATTAAAATAAGTAGATTATAGAATACCCTTCTACGATTGAACAGGTGGTATTAAGCGCTTTGGTACTGCCACTCGAATCCGGGCGGCAGACTGCCTGGCCTTGCTTCATGAGCGAAGTATTGTATATCGAGACAATTCGGTTAAAGCTTTAATGGTGTTGCGGTGCATATGCATATCTCGGTCATATGGAAGGGAGATTAGCTTGGTCTACACGTTCTTGAATAGAACTATTTAATTGATTATACATAGCTCAGTGCTCAGCGAGGACCCCACAACGGAGACGGCTACTATGACCATACGCATAGTCGCGGAGTGACTCTACGCAGAGAAAGGATAATTTTCACAACAAAGTAGGGAGTTTTGAATCTACCGAGTAGACGAAATTTGCGTAGCAACGCTGCTAGTTCTGGGCGTTAACAATCGAACAGTTGTTGTCGGATTTTCCATTTAGCGCATCTAACAAAACCAAGCACGTCTAATAGATTGTAAGCCTTTTACATATAAATCCTTCTCCTTTGAGTGTGTCTAGTTCCTATATGCGCTGTCCTTTCTACGGAATCGACTCGGTCGAGTCTGCGTTCGAGCTGTTGATTGATGCTGACTAAGCTACCGGCATCTTTGGCCGAACGGTGTCGGACCGTTTATCCCGCTGGCACACGTGAACAACCTTCCTCGTTTGGGCAGCTGAGCTACGTCGTCCGTCGCGCGGGGCTCACGGTGACAAACGAACGGCTTTAACGCGAGTCACTTTGTGTTCAACCACATCCACTGCTTCATCCCATAACTTGCTTCCTTGATCTCTGACTCCTATCATCCACAGAGGGGAAAAGGCGTTGTAGGAATGACCAACTCCAACATGTTGTTCGCCAATTTCAATCAGGATTTCTCGTGAGTGGACCTCCGTACCTCTAGGAGGATGCGTTGGTTGGGAAGGAGACTTACGGGGCTTTTGGAATGTGCTAGGTGTATATCCATCGGAACGAAGCGAGGATACAGTATCACCAATTGCGATCCGTTTGGGAGGGTCTATACCATGAGTGCGCCCCCTCTGTTCATATCCGGCTTCTATCGCTAACCACGCCTTCTCATATGGCTCGACCACCACAATCGACATTCCCTTGAACTGCTCAAATCCGCACCGTTGCACATCCCGGCCCACCCCCGACTGCGGATGGACGCCCAAGCAGACGACGGAGCTCGCGGGATAGTCGAAATGCTGTTCTGCACATCCCTAATTGCGCTGGTCGGAGCTGCGGACCAGCCCGACTCGAGTCCCCGGAAACTGCAAATCGTCAATACAAAGGTGGGTCGTATATCGTATGGCTCGAACGTATGCCGACCTCTTACTTTCGTTCTGACAGCGCCAATCAATAATCTGCGAACTTCTCTTTCCAAGCTCGATCCTAGCCGTCAAGATGAACCGCAAAACACTCGTCATCGTGCTCGAAACGGAGATTTATATTTATGATATCTCGAATATGAGGTTGTTGCACGTCATCGAGACAACGCCGAACCCCGAGGGTGTGTTCTATTCCTTAATTAGGTGTGCGATGTCCTAAGTTTGGATTGTATTGCAGCGATCTGCGCACTCTCACCGTCTGCCGACAACTCGTATCTCGCATATCCTTCGTCTGTGCCTTCTTCATCCACCGGTCCCTCCTCCTCGGGCTCGGGCCCCACAACAACGCCGCCCTCGACATCCCAATCCGGCGACGTCCTCCTCTTTTCGACGCGCTCTTTAACCGTCTCTAACGTGATCCAAGCACACAAATCGCCGATCTCCTTCCTCGCCCTCAATTCCACCGGCACCCTCCTCGCCACCACCTCCGACAAGGGCACCGTCATCCGCGTCTGGAGCGTCCCCGGCGCCGAAAAGCTCTACCAGTTCCGACGGGGGACAAGGGAGGCCAAGATTTATTGCGTGAGCTTTAACCTCGTTTCTAGTCTTTTGTGTGTGAGCTCGGCACATGATACGGTGCATATATTCAAACTTGCAAGGGGTGGGAGTGGGAATGTGAAGAGTTTGCCGGGAGCAGGAACAGGAGGAGGAAAGGGAACCTCGAGTCCACCCGACTCTATCACCTCCACACCTGCATCTATCGATTACGACCCTACATTATCACCATCAACTTCACATCCTCATCATCCCAATACGAATTCCACCAGTTTTATAAGGAAGAAGGGGTTGCAGGTGACCAAGTCTCTAGCGGGTTCCGTAGGCAACTATCTCCCGCAGAGCCTGACAGAGATTTGGGAGCCTGCGCGCGATTTTGCGTGGTTGAGACTTCCTAGCGGCGGTGGTGGTGGTGGTGTCGCTGGGGGAGGAGGGAGTGGGCTCAGGACGGTTGTCGCGCTTTCTGGGTGTGTATCCCATCATCTTTGCTGTGCGGAGGAAGCTGATCATAGATATATACACAGAACGATGCCGCATGTCATGGTGATTTCTTCGGATGGATACTTTTATCTCTACAGCATCGACCTGGATAAAGGCGGGGAATGTGCGCTGTTGAAGCAATACAGGTATGTTTTTTGTCGTGGCTTTCTTTTTTTTTTTTTTTGAACTCTGGCTAATGTTTTCGTACTACTAGCCTGCTTGACTCGGTGGACGTCGATCCGTCATCTGAAGGGGGGCTATAGTGGACAGATGACTGACTCTCTTGGAGTGGTATTTCGAATATGTTCGAAGCGAGAGTTGGGATTGTAGGGGGGTGGAGATTATGATATATCCCGTCACCTATGAATACTACACGCAAACTTTATTGTTGTTGTTGTTGGTTGGTTCTAGTTGCAATCGCCAATTGCTACAACTTACCTTTATATCTTCGAAATCCGGTTTCGTTTTCCCTTGTCTTTATTTTTTTCGTATGTATTTTTTGGCCTGTGGATTGATTTCTGTATATAGCTTACCATAGTTGACGTTTAAGAACACGGCCCGAGAGAGACAGGGCAGTCTGATTTCTTCTATCTATCTCCGCAACTTGAATGATCATTTAAGCGCCCGTGGTGAATCGTTTGGATTAATTCTGGAAACGCGCACACAGAGGTCGAAGGCGAAGATGAAACGCCCATGGCATGATCTCCCCTTCCGAGTCTTTGCCCGGACTGTTCGTGTGAGTGTTCAAGCTCAAGGTTCAAGGTTCAAGGTTCAAGGTTCAAGGCCCATAAGTAGATTCATCGCGTTCTAGCATTCTAGTCCGAATACGTGTTCTGGCCCCTGGGGCAACTGCGACTCCTTTTGCCTTGACAAAGACGCACGCACTGGCAGCTGATGGTGGCTACAGTCGCGGTGTATTTCGGTAAGCGATATGGTCCCCTTGAATGTGTGTTCCATGGGGGAGGAACAATTGTGAGGTATGTCTCAGAGACTAGAACAATAATCGGGTTTTTGACTACTTTCCTTTCCAACGCTTTCAATGAGTACATAGCAAGGTCAGGCTCTATGGTTTCGTTAAGTTGAGAAAGTCGCTGCTGCTCGTCACTGAGGCCGCATACCACAGAGAATGCAATGACCAATGATGTCGGGAGGAACGAGGGGGGCGGAATTCGAAGAGGTTCTTGAAAGTCAAACCCTCAGTATTTCCGGTTCCTCGAGACGTACTCACAATTATTTGACAATGCAGGCGCCCATTGCCACTTGCGTTTGGTCTTTTCCGATCATCTATCTGGCTTGGCACTTTAATTCTGAGCGCTTGGGCCATGCCCTTGAATAGAGTAGACACTGGAGGAACGGTCTTTCCCATTAACTCTTTTGTCGTGAGGGGTTGACTGCGATAACTTTCCGGTTATGAAATTCGGGTACGGAGAGTGTGACAGAGACCAACAATAAACTCTCTCGCGATCGACGGCTGCGATAGCTCTCCGGTTATAGAATTTGAGTGTGGAGAGGGTGGCACATAGGCCAACAATAAGAGGCGTTCAAGTTTGTGAGAGAGCTCGAACGCTTTGACCCGAAGTCCGCGTATAAAAGGTCGGGGTATGAGGACTAGGTTGACCCAATTTCACTTTCTCTCTCCCCCTCTCCCCTCATCCCCCTCTCAAGCTCACCAAATCTCAATTCAAAGACCAAGTACGTCAGGATACAGTTACAATGCCCTCAAACCCCTTTTGGCAGTGCTATCACACCTTCCGCCATCTGGATCAAACGTGTCTGGAAATACGAGTAGAACGACATACATCAACACATTGCATGAATCAACTCCACTAGAAAACGTCTCAACAAGACAGCCCACTTGGTGGAGCCGTGCCATTAGTGTTGCAGGACCCAAAGACTTCCGCCAGGTAGCCAAACAATTTGATATACAGAAATTGTTTGGCTACTTGGTGCGTCTTTGTGAATCCTGGAACGTCAATGGCACTGCTCCAGCAAGCGAAATGTCTGTTGAGACATTTCCTATTGATAATGATTGATGCAATGTGCTGATATACGTTGGTCTAATTGTATTTCCAGACATGCTCGCTCCAGATGGCCCGAAGGTGTGATAGCGCTGCCATAATGCGCGTTGCAACTGTATCCTGGCATACTTGGTATTTTGAAATGCCTTGTTCTTCTCAAAAGCATCTCGAGCGGTATGAACGCCCCCTGTTGTCAAGTAGTTTCTGCCACCCTCTCCATACCCAAATTTTATGACCGTTCCTCCAGTGTCCACTCGAGGCATGCCAAGAGCTCGAGCGGCAAGGCGCCAGTAGTATCGGGGGTTCATAATGTCAAATAGCTGTGAGTACATCTCTAGGAGCAGAATATACAGAGGTTTGTCTTTCAAGGACCTCTCCCCTCGTACCTACTGACCTCATTGTTGTAATCTGCGGTAGCGGCCCTCAGTGATTAGCAGCAGCAGCAACCGAGCCAGGTCAACAAGCCATAGAACCCGGTCTCGCCGTGTACTCAAGAGCATTGGGAAGAAACGAAAGAGTTCTGGTTATGGTAGTATTAATAGTCTTAGATATACCGCATAAATGCTAGTATATCCTTTCAGATGGAATGTCATATTCAAGGGACACGTAACCGTATGAGCTCTGAGGGTCTCTCGTTGAAGCAGAAGTGGGACAAAACCATGGTTCGAATTCCTCTCCGTTTGGCGGTGTCGAGATTCACTCTTCTCTGTCAGTGATAAGCCCGTTATTCTAGACCCAGATTGGCATTTTGATATGAGTTGAACGGCGTCCGCCCAGTGACTAGTTGTAGTACAGAGTGTCTGTCCTACGAAGGACATTATCTTACAAACAGGGAGAACCCAGAACTTGGAAATAGCGATCAGCTGAGCCCGCGTCTCTGCAAGGCAGGAGGAGAGTTCCCCGGAGCACGTATGACTGGAATGTGACTAATCTATTGACCTTAGACAACCCACACGAACGTTCCAGGGAAAGAAAGGGAGATCATCGTAGCGTCCTTGGCTTGGTTCTTCCGAGTCCGAAGCTCTTCTAAAAGCCTCTCGCTGGCGGATTTATTGGAGATGATTTGATCGTGAGCCACTACCATCGCATTCATGAAAACAGTCCCCCTCACAAAGCCTACAATCGAGGTCCATCCGTGTAAGCCATTTCAACCACCATAGAACCCTTACCCAATGATATCATCACGGAGCGAAACCAACAAGCGTGAGGATAGCCGCCCAGAGCTTCGCACGGTTGAAGGGACGAGCTTGACAGCGGAGGACGTCAACAGCGTGATTATCACCACTGAAAGCAAGTACGTCGTGAATGCGATTTATTATTGGTTGCTGGCGTGGATCCGATTTTGAACCAGAATTTGTGGGAGAGGTTAGTGGGTATGTGGGAGCGTGTAAGATGTCGTGTTCGGCTTGGGCGTATTCCGAGAGAGGTCCAGGTGAATGAGGCGGGTGTGTATGCGAGCCGGCTGCGAGTGCGCGGTCCCGCTTTGATGAGTGTACGTCTTCTGACAATAATGTCTGTCCAGAATGTAAGTTTCTAAGTTGAACAGGGTCAGGAGTAGGTGAGACGACTACAGCGCCGTCGCTGTCAACAGTCTTTTCGGTTCTCCTTGTTGCAACTACACCGATCACTGTGTATGATAACCGCTCAAGTCACTATACAGTCATCAAAGTCCGTTTGAGCTCACTCTTGAGTGCTAAATGTGATCCCACTGCCCGTTTCGGGACGACAATGGCGTTGTTATGGTGTGGCTGTGTAGTTGATGTGTACTTTGAATCTAAACATCCATCCCCTTCCTGCTCACATACTCCTTTAGCTTTCCACTTTCCAGATGAATCCAGCCACGGCCAACGTGCATACTCTGGTGGGATTCACCAAGGATGAAACAAGTTCCCCCACAGGCAATCAGTGAGTGCACCCTCCATGTGAGTATGCCGATTGTCTAATACCATTGTCCAGACCCGAGTACTCTGTTATAATCGAGAGCTATGATGGCGACGACGATATTGACTTGATTATACCTCCCCCAACGTAAGTTTATCCAGTTGTTTGCTCTCAGGTAGCTTATAATGGGCGAAGGTCGATATTCTATCATCGTATCACTCGCGATCACGTGGAACCTTTGCCGCCTTTGAGGATGAGAGATGGGCCAAACCCTGTACCGCTTCTCGCACTTTGCCTCCCATTCACCATCAAAGACCAATGGCGCTATGCAGAGACCCATAACATTGGTCAAGGAGAAGATAAGGCTGACCAACGGGAACTCGCCATCGATCATCTCACCAGGAATCTTCCTCGAGGCTACTCTCGGTGGACCCACCTTCCCTATGATAATAACAATTCACTCGTGCTTGCAACTAATCATTCGGAAGAGGAGCTGGCGCTGGCATTCGACGTTGACACGCTGGAGGAAATCCGATTGCTTATGGGTGTTAACTACTTCCCAAACTGGTACCAGGCTCTCGAGGTTCTGCCTGGATATTGCTTCTCTCCTGAGAGAATTGATCCCAAGTTATTCACATGGCCAGAAGGGCTACCTCGTTGTGCTTCCATAAATAAGGACAACAAGATGCAGCTCAAACCCGAGCTTTGGCGTGTTGTTAGTGATGCTGCCTTATACAGACACGCAATCTTTAATAGGGCTCGTGAGCTGTATCCCGATGATTTCGAGGAGGATGACGAAGACGACGGGTACTGATGAGCAAGACGTTTATTTTACTAGCTAGTATGAGGTCCTGTTGTATTTATCTGCACCATTCCAGGAAGTTACAACGCCGTTCTATTGGTCATATCAGGCGCGATCGGGCCAAAATTCGGTGGAAGATCGGGCAATAGCAGTGAGTTGACCGATAAGAGAACTGAGTACTAGTTACGCCCACCACGCAACCAGACGACCTGGACGATCTGAGTAACGGGTAAGAACGAAGCCTCGTGTCATGGTTATTTCCTCGGATGGATACCTCTACCTGTACATTATTGACTTGGATAAAGGCGTGGAATGTGCAGTGTAGGACCACTACCGGTGTGGCCTGTCGCGGCTTGGCTGATCTTTCGTAAATCCGTCATCTGGAGGACTACAGCCTTTTTGCTCCCATCTCAGTGGGCGCAGCATATCATTCTCCTCGTTGATTGCAAGGGATGATCTATAAGGGGCAATTCGTTTTATATCTTTGCGAGGAATGTACCGCTGAAATTAGCAAATCTGGAAGAAGTTTCAAGTGATTCGCTCCTTCGCTAGCTTATATCATTTAGGTTACTTTCTTCTTGCTTTCTTCTCTCGTCCCTGTTGTATGTCTACGGTCTTGTATATAGCTTCCTGTACTTTAGCTACTACAAGTGTGGTTCGTCTAGTGGGAGGTCAGCGCTGCACAGCGAGCAGGTGACCTGAGGATAAGGTATAGAATAGGGGCGCATCCCGGCACAGGTGCAGACGCGACGCGCTGTTTGGAGATGTTTGTCACAGGGGCATCTCAGACATCAGCGCGTCTTCTGTCTCGAGACGCTTCTTCCCTTCGTCCACGTCGCAAGCAGCTCATCTCGGCTGTACATCAGCCATCTATTTCATTTACCCTATTTTTGTCTCCCTGCTCCTCTGCCTTCCGGTGTCTGGTTGCTATCACAATGCCCAGCTCTCTGGGTCTGGGTCGGGATCAGGTTTGACAAGCCCTCGTCCTTCGTGTTCCTCTCCAGGCACACCTGTACTGTAAGTCTGGAAAGCTCAGCTCTGCAGCAGCCCCTAACATCTAGGCTCCCGGAACAGCATCGAGAAGCATTCTTTGAGACACTCACTCTGATGCTCCCCAAGGTTCCTCCGCCACGGCGCTCGGTTCGGCTGTGTTCGGCTTTTCCCTCTCCATAGAGCACATTTCACACTATCTTGTTTGTCTGGTGCATGCCAGGCGATGCAAACGAGGTTGATATATAGTTTTGCGAAACGGGCCGCCGCTGTACACGGTCTCGTGTTGTTGAATGTATATCACCTGCTAATACTACCTTCGCAGAATGTACGTTTCTTAGTTTGAAAAAGATCAAGAGTAGCCCAGAAGACTACAGAGTCGGCCCTATCGACACTTTTTCCAGTTCCCTTTTCCACAATTGCACCGATCACTATGTAGAATAACCACTCCAGTGTTCATATAGCCATCAAAGTCCGTTTTTATCTCACTCTTGAGCACTGAGCTACCGTGACTACTAAAACCATGTTCTCTCCTGTACTAATATGGGCTTAGATATTCTTTACTCGTGAGCTATATAAATAATAACGTCGTTGAAACTTATGGAAAGCCAATTGTCTCAATATACAATACTTCATCGATGAAGCAAGGCCGGACAGTTCGAGAAGCACCGAAGCGCTTAACATTGGGCGTTCAATCGTACACAGGACATTCCTCAATGCATATAACTCCTAGTTATATAGAGACATCCTTTCCTTTCCCCAGCAAGCTCGATCGCACACTCCAACCTTCGGCGCTTAAGTCCGTAAGAGCGCTTAGCTCCGCTACGTCCGCTATGCAATGGCCTTCGCACCTCCGAGTCGGGACGCACTCCCATACAGCTATACAACTCACACCAAAGCCCCGTAACCACAAAATTATCCCGAGAACAACGAGATCGACATTTCGCGTTTACCAAGGCTCACGCACGAGGACCATAGTTCAGTGAAACGCTGAAATAGATCGAATATAATATTGAACGGGACTTATGTATGTAGACCTTAAATAAATACGAGCCGTCCACAGGGAACTTTCAATATAACGCTGAAAGAGGTGAAAAAAAAAGAGAATACAACCGGATCAAATCGCGCCTTGATGGGGGCTCAGCCCGCCGTCATGGGCGCCTATTCTAAAAGACATCACGCCCTATACGTTCATCGTTGTCTCACTCAAAAATGGAGCCAAGAAAAAGAAATAACATCTCCTTATACAATGATATTTTGTCGATTTCCAACCAGTAAAGCTTCATTCGGCGACGATACGGAACTGTTTCGCTAGAAGGGATGACTTGGCGTCTTTGGCTGGTGTAATATCGGCGGTACCGCCCCAGCGAGCGAACTGTCTCTTGACACCTGGTCGATTGAAATTGATTCATGTAAAGGGTTGATATATGTCCTTCTAGTCATGTTCCCAGACGTGTTGCCCCCAGATTGGGCACCCGGAGGTGCGGTAGCGCTGCTGCAAGCCGTTTGGGGGATGTTGGAGGCATTGCTAGACATACTTAAGGTTTGAATTGAGAGGCTTCAAGGTTCAGAAGGGATAAAAAATGATATTGAGACTATACGGCCCTCATGCCCCAGCTTTTATACCCAGACTTCAGCTCAAAGCGTTCGAGCAGCTTTGACAAGCTTGAAACCCTCCTATTGTTGGTTTCCGCCACCCTCAGCACCTATTAGCACCCCAAGTCCCATCCATAACCGGAAAGTTATCGCAGTCGTCAATTTTACAACAAAAGACTTAATGTATGGAAAGACCATTCCTCCGGTGCCCACTCGGCCTTGAGGGCATGCTAAAGCGCTCAAAGCTCGAGAATCAAAGCGCCAGCCAGATGATCCAAAAAAGGACAAGTGGCGTTATTGAACTTGAAGGATTGTGGGCATGTCTCCAGGAACCGGATATGCAGAGGTTTAATTTTCAAGGACCTCTCCTCCCCCAGTTTCTATCGGTATCATGGCAACCTGCGAGAGCGGCTTTGACCAGCTAGAATCGCTTCCCCTGGTCCGTAGGAGGTTGGTCTGCCTTGGCCCAGGTACAAATCGGCTGTGAAGCTCTCATATATTTAGACATGTAGTATGTACTCCCCCTCATATGTCCTTCAAGAATCTTGAACCAACCAACCCGTATACTATACCAGCTGAACCTTTGAGTCTCTGTCAAGTTAATACACGGAACATTCAAATGACGGCCCCATCGTTGTATGTTGTCCCGGGTCCGAAACGTCCATCTGGATTCTCCACCACATCCACCTCTCCCAAGACCGGTTGTCCTTGGGCGCAATAGCAAAGGAGCGATCCTCTGGTGCACGGGGACTCGTAAGCGGGAAATATCCTTTACAACCTACTTTATCTCACTATCCCTGTAGCTGGTGCTGGGAAGACTGTTATTGCCTCAGTGGTCATCGATTTCCTGCAATATCATATCAAGACCGGGGAGGTAGCTCTCGCCTTTGCATATTGCCGTTATACGGAGCCTGTTCCTATCAGGGACATCCTATTGGCACTCATAAAGCAATTGTTACAAGACCATCCAGGTCTCGTCGAGCTTGTGCGCCCACTTTATGAGCGCCATAAGCAACGTGAAACTCAGCCAAGCCAAACCGAACTTGTGGCCCTCCTTGCCAAAGTCTCGAAGGTCTTCAAAACTATATTCTTCGTCCTGGATGGCCTTGATGAAGCCCCAGACGATATTCAATTCAATCTAATTGGTATTCTATCTTCGTTGAGCGCCCACTTCATCATCACCTCACGTCCCTTGAAGAACCTCGACCCCGAGCTTCCCCGAGCTGTTTTCTTCAACATTGCCGCGCACGAACGTGATACTCGCCTCCACGTCGGCCGGAGAATCGACCAGAGGCCTCACCTTCGGCGGCTACTTGAACGCAACAGGATGAAAGAGCAAGTCATTTCAGACATCTGCGAAAAGGCTGCGGGAATGTGAGCTTCCGTCATTAAAAGAGGGCTGGTTTGGGCAACTAACTTGGAGCTCAAGGTTTCTCCACGCAGCCCTTCAGGTGGAAATGATCCAAGGATGCAGGACGGTTAATCAAGTACGCGAATCCTGAATGGGATTCCCTAAAGAGATAGACAAGATGTACGCATTCAGTATGACCCGGATTTCCCAGCACTCTCTGGAGTCTGCTTCGCTTGCGGTGCGAATCCTTGTATGGCTCGTATTCGCGGAAAGGACCTTATCTGTCGAGGAGTTGATATATGCCGTGTCCGCTCGCCTTGAGACCCACACTTTCGACCCCGATGATATGATTGATGAAGTTGACCTAGTTTCTGTATGCTGCGGATTGGTTACGGTGGATCGGGAAAGCAACCTAGTCCGTCTTGTTCGTAAGTACTGGCACCCTGTGGATCTCGTTAGCACTGACATGGTTTGATGGTTAGACTTTACTGCGAAGGATGCTCTACAACCTATCTTGGCCCGAGAACATTCCGATCCGCATGCATTTCCCGTTTCATTAGCTGCCAGCTCCACAAATCATCGTTCCGAGTATTCGATGACTTGGACAAGACACTGAAGGCGAATACTTTCCTGCAATATGCGTACTATAGATGGCATGTCCATGCCACAAAATGCAATCCATCATCACTAGCCTTGAAGGATGTCACAGGGTTCATCCAGAGCTGCCGGTCATTATCCATTCAAGTCAAGTGGAACTACGTTGATCTGGCCGACAGCATACATGTAGCTGCGTACTGTTGCAAACAGTGCAACACTAAACCAAAACACTAACTGACTTAGAAGCGAAAGAGGCTAGTTGCACGGG
>FTPT01000294.1:0-33800 GCA_900156845.1 Coprinopsis strossmayeri
CATTTTCACAAGTTTGACTGTAAGTCGAGACTTAAAGGACGCCCAGCTCGGCATGGCTTCCATGCCATGCGATCTCCTTCCTGAGCTCGTCCCGTGCATTGTGGGGCACCTTCATTGCGATACCACCTCGCTTCGAAACGCGTGCATTGTGTCCACCACCTTCCGTGACCCGTGCCAAGCCTTACTCTTCTCCCAAATGCATCAACTGGCCACATTGCATTTCGTACTCAACAACACAAAAAAGGTCATGGTCCTACATTTACTTCCTCCTGACTCCACCACTACTCCTAACAGGCTTAGGCTTAGGCTGAGGGTACGAACCAGGCGCAGCACCCTTATTCCCCTTCTTAAACTACCCATTCGCAGCATTCTGCTTCCCGATCTTCTGATTGTTTGCCACGCGCTCCTTCGCCTGTTGCGCAGCCTTATTCGCAGCCTTATTCACATTACATCAATCCTTGCCTGCTTCGCACTCGGATGCACCGTCTGCTCCCTCCCCGTATTCAACGAGTGCTTAAGCCGTGCGGCGACGGTCTTGTCAGCGGGCTGCTGGCCGGCGGGGTGCTTCTTGATGTTGACTTGAGCGGCGATCGTCGGGACTCCCTGGTTGTTACCGGTGACCTGCACCGCGACTTTATGGTCGCCGTTCTTGTTCAGGGCCCCGCCCTTGTGTTAGTTCGGACTGTCTTTGCGGAGGTCCAAGGCGAGGCGGCGATACCGATTTTCCCGCCGCGAGCTGCCCCGTCTATGAATGTGGCCCCCGCTTGCTTTTGCGCCCTGTTGAGGTTGGCGAAAGGACCTTGAGGCTGCATGGGGAGAGGTGTTTGGTTAGGTTGGGGTTGGGAGTAGTATGGAGTGGAGAAGGGTACGTACGACTCGTGCCTCGATTTCGTCGAGGTAGTCAGCTATACGAGCTTCGAGAAACTCGATATAGTCGTATTCGGGGGCGCGTTCAACCAACGAGCTAGGCAAAGGCGTGTCAGTACCGAGTACTGAGTAGGAGTAATCTTAACATGCAGGTCATCTTCGAAGTCGAAAGAACGGTCGAACAAAGGAGCGGCGAGAGCTGAAGCGGCGAGAGAGAGGACGCCAGCGAGAAAGAGTTTCATGATTCAAGAAGTGGGTTGTTGAAATTTGAGTTGATGTAAAGGGCCCAGGTGGATGCGTCCTGCGCGTTGTAAGGGATGAGTGGAACTGGGACAGACCGGCGGTACGAAGACCACAACACCCTTCTCCAGTGGCTTTTATAGAAGAGCGTACATATCATAGTGCCTGGTTCATCACAACTATCATGATCAAACGCAGAGCACTTCAAGTTTAGCGCCCCGCGTTGGGATGGCTGAACACTCGAATCTGCAACACATAGAACACGAAGTCATTGAAAGATCATCAATCAATAGCGACAATGAATTCGACTTTGGAAGATCGCGTGGAGACTTGGCCGCAGAGTGTGTGTGCTTGCTTCCGGACCACCTGAACCCAAAGGAACCCCTAGAGATACAAGGGTCCTGGCTCTATATCATGATTCATGATATAGTTCCACGGCAAGGCGCCGCGAAGGAACAACAGGGAAGACTTTCGGTTTAAATGGTACTACTATGTATATCTGAGACAATAAGACCATTGGCCGACAGAGCGGAACCAGAAAGTTAGAAGCTCAAATGATCATGATGCCAGGACCGGCGCTGACGTTCCAACTCCCCCCTGTGCTGGGCGCTTCAGTTGGCACCTTAGATCATTCCAGGTAAGTAAGTAGGTTCATAGGGGCTAAGATTAAAGTCAACTACTTACCGCAAGTACATACTCTTTTGAATGTTAACTGGACGTGGACGACTATAGGCTATGTATCCTCGAGCACAGGAGGTTATAATTATGTATGTTGATCCTTCATAACTTAGGCGCGCACCCCGAATCCTGATCGAAATACATATCAGAATGGAAGCCTAATTGCGTGAAGCTTCAACGCAAGACCAGCGTCCTTTTTGGTTTCGAATTTCGTACGCAAGGTTCCTTGGGCGCTTATGTCCGTCCGGAAGAATTTTTCGATTGATTTACATAATTTTTTTCAGCTTTGGTATGTACATACTATATTACTACATAGTGTTGGGTGGTATGTTTAGTAACGAGTAATGGTCAGTAGTGATTGTGAGAAGGATAGGTGTTAGGTATGAGGTACTAGGTACTCTGGGGGTACTAGTATGCACACCTCGTTATAAATTTAGTCCAGATATCATGATCACCAAGAGGATCACGTCCCAGGTATTAGAAGCGATCCGAGGTCTATCTTGTAACGAGCGATGGATGCCCCAACTCTGTACGAGCGCCAATCATATGGCAGATATCATGATATTGATTGTCGATGTCGATGTCGATGTTGGTGCCTGAGGCCTGAGGCCTGATATGTTGGAGCCAACGCCCCCCAATTCCTTTGATGCTCGAGCACATATCAAAGTTCAGTAGATCCTGCCTGGCTGGTTGGTTAATTGCAGCATTCTGGAGGCTTCGATGAGGACGATAAAAAGAACGAGGACAAGGACAAGGACGAGTTGAACCAACGTGAGGCTACCTTCGAGACCGCAAGCGCTGGCATTTGGATCCACTAAATCAAAAGAGTCCTTGAAGCTAAATATTAATAAAGTCGCTACATTAAGGTTCGCATATAGCATACTAAGTGTTAAGCAATCACGGCCGTCGAGATGTCCAAGCAACGCCAAGTATTACTGTATGGATGCGAGGTCAATTGAGATGGGATGCATCGTTCCATCGTTCCATCATCCCGAAGACACAGAGTACATTATGGATTAAAGATTGATTTTTGAAGTCAAGTAGAACCCATGCAGCCGCATTGAAATGACGAGAGAGGGGATGAGGATGAGGATGAGGATGAGGATAAGAGCGAGGATAAGGACCAGCGGCAAGCGGGGATACGTTCGGGACCGGGTCCGCAAGCGCTCGAATTTGAATCTTGGTTTAAATTTTAAAAGACGCTCGAAGCTAAAATAAACCTTAAGAAGCCCTGCCGCGTTGAGCGATCAATCGATCAGGCCCAGGTTCGGAGGCCCTTGAATGAGTGCTCACTCACGATCATGATGTTCCTGGATCTTGGGATGATGAGGGCAAAGCTCAGCTCACATGGGATGGAGTGACAAGGATCCAGATTAGATAATATTATGGACTTGAAGTCTCCACGGCAACGACAACGAGAGTGGGGGTGCAAGGGCAAGGGCAAGGGCAAGGATAAGAGGCGGGATGATGAGGAGTGGTGATTTAGGCGAAGATGTATTCTGAATCGGGACCGCAAGGCCTGGAGCCTGACTTGGAATCTTGCAAAGACCTTCTTCGAAACTAAATACATTTCCACCTTAGGACGGTTTCTGTGCTAAGCGTTAAGCCAAAGCGATCGGGTCAAGAGGGTCCCAAGTTGAAGCAACGCTCAGTGCAGATGCGAAGTCATGTGAGATGGGATCCGCCATCGTCTCAAGGGAACACAGATTAGATTGTATCATGTTGCCTGGGAACGAGAACAAGAACAAGAACAAGTTACAGAGAGAAAAGGGATAGGGGCAAGGACGGGGGCGAGGGCGAGGACGAGGAACGGTGTGAGCAGTGAGCAAGGGTATCCTCGGACCCGAGATTGGGACGAAAAGGCTATTGAAGCTAAATAGAGCCTAGGACGGTCGTTGCGTTAGGCGTTCAGTGATCAATCGATCGTGTTGAGAGGTCCAAGCAACCCTAAGTGTAGATACGATATCATTTGTTTGAGCCGGTTGATATGGGATGCCGAACTTGGGTAGAAGCCGGGTCGCAAAAGGACAAGGACAAGGACAAGGACGAGAACAAGAACGGAACAAGGCACACTTGGGAGTTACTCATAGACCAACAGATGAGAGGCATGATGGAGCGTATCGACTTGAACTTGAATAGGCCTTGGGTGATGGTAGATGTATATTCGGAGCCGGATGCTTTGACCATGACCGTGACCGTGACCACGAGCACGCCGGGTCCGCCATGGTGGGCGCCAAAAGTCGAGTACATATTTCGCAGACGAGGACGTTTGAATGTATTTTGGACCCTGGTCAAGGGTTTAGAAAGTAGTAGGGTGTCATGATCGGTGGAGGTTGCCAGTGGCAGGCCGATATGGAACAAGGTGTAGCCTGAGAGGCCGGGGATGGCATGTACGTGTTATTGTTATTGTTACTTACTGAGAACCTTGAAGGAAGAACAAAAAGCACTGAATTGAGGTATTGTAGGGTCGTCGAGTCATTGCCTGGTGACTGCTGGTGATTAATTCGGATCAAAACGTTGCCAAACTCTAAGCGAATAGTAGCGAGTAGCGAGTAGTCTTTGGCCTTGAGGCTTTGTAGATACTCCGTCCCGGGCCACTAGGCTACTTATACTTACTTATCGTCGAGGTAACTTTACTTACTATTACGTCTGCTCAATATCCGATTAGTATCCGCATTGTTCGAAACATAAGTATGATGAAGGCGAGCTAGAAGCCGCTACGGACCGGACTAATCCTAATCGGATTGAACACGAGTTATGGCGTAGTAAGTAAGTATATTTTCAAGTTTATATGGATTATGTATTTGTATTGGAGGGACCGGGGAGTCAGCGCTCAGCGCTGTGTGTTGCGCTAGAAGGCTACGGCGCGTAAGTAATTAAGACGGATTGTTCCTTTGTTACGTGCGGGAAGGACAAGGTTCAAGCCTAGCCTATACGGTGTTACTATGCACACCCTGTACAGGGTGGGAGGGTAATCAGGGTCGAGGGGCGAGGCGTGAAGGGATCATCGGCATTAACGAGAGGGCGTCCCAGGGGTGCCCTGAACGTTTTTTTTTTTTTGACAATTTGAAAAATTGAAAGGAGATAAGTCGGATGTTGACGTTATACGTTATGAATGAACGGCTTGAAGCTTGAAGTGGTTTATGAGCATTGAAAACCGGGTTTATTAACCGATGTGATTAGAATCATATGTATCATGTTCGATTTGGGATAATATAATGTGTAATAAGATGATGGAAATAGAATAGGAATTTAGACTACTTGGTACAACTCTTGGCGGGATTGGGACAGGGGGCGCCAGACGCCGTCATCCAGTGCCAGTCAAGAGGAATCGCATCATGTTCGTGCTCCGATTCCGGGTTGACCTGGCAGTTAGTCACGGTGAGACGGAGATTAAAGAGATACATGCAGCTTTATAGATGGTGGAGAGAGAAGCAGTGTGTATGTTGTCAGCAACGCACATGGCCTGTCAAGATTTTTGCGCAATTCGTTCCCAGGGAGATTGTGCCAAAAGCGGCAAGAATCCCGAGAGCGGATACCGGATTTAGCAAGGATTGGCAGGGAAAATAAATTTTTGTGTGGAAGGGGGGGGCGATGTATGTTCCCCGAGTTTCGCTTCCTTTCTCACTCTGCGCAAACACCGTCCCTTTTCTCTTTTTTATAATTCCTTTCACTTAATTCCTGTCTTTCCTTCCACCAAGTTGCAAAAAATGGGTTGCGTACAGTCCACTGGTGTTGATGACGAGGCCAAAGCTCGTACGTTCTCCTTTTCGTTTTCATGAACAGAGGACTGAGTCAGTGCGGATAGGCAACGACGAGATTGAGAACCAGCTGAAGAGAGACCGGATGATGGCGAAGAACGAGATCAAGATGCTGTTGCTGGGAGCAGGAGAGTCGGGCAAGGTCTGTCAGCACACAAACCTCCTGTTTACGCCCTAACACTATTCCACAGTCAACCGTCTTGAAACAGATGAAGCTCATCCACCACGGCAGCTACAGCGAGCAAGAGAAGGATTCGTACAGGGACATTATCTACTCAAACACAATCCAGTCCATGCGGTGCGTTGTCTGCCTATTCCTACCCACTCCCCCCTGTCTGAATGTCCTCCCAGCGCCATCCTCGACGCCCTCCCACAGCTCGACATAACCCTGCAGCCCACGAACGACGCCCGCCGCGCAACCATTCTCGCAATGCCAACCGCCATCGAAGCCGACGTCTTCCCTCGCGACGTCGCGGATGCCATCAAGCTCCTCTGGCGGGATCCCGCCGTGAAAGAGGCTGTGCGCCGCTCGCGCGAGTTCCAGCTCAACGACTCGGCCGTCTACTACTTCAACGCCATGGACCGCATATCCGCCCCGGGCTACCTCCCCACCGACCAAGACATCCTCCGCTCGCGAGTCAAGACCACTGGTATCACCGAGACCATGTTCAAGGTCGGCGAGCTCACCTACCGGCTCTTCGATGTGGGTGGACAGCGAAGTGAACGTAAGAAGTGGATCCATTGCTTCGAGAACGTCACAGCTCTTGTCTTCCTCGTCAGTTTGAGCGAGTATGACCAGATGTTGTATGAAGATGAGAGTGTGGTACGTATTTTTCGTTCCTCTATTCGATTGCTCAAGTCTTTTACCCCTGAATAGAACCGTATGCAAGAAGCGCTAACTCTCTTCGACTCGATATGCAACTCGCGGTGGTTCGTCAAGACGTCAATCGTAAGTCGTACCTTTCTCGCTTCCTTCCTTCCTTCAATCTATCGAATTTTGGCGTTATGCGGGAATACACCACCCCACATAGACCCGTCTTTCCTCCTCCTACACCTCATTCGGACGGCTGACATCTCATCAATTCACTGCCTCCCATAACAGATCCTATTCCTAAACAAGATCGATCTCTTCGCCGAGAAACTCCCCCGATCACCGCTGGGCGACTACTTCCCCGACTACACAGGCGGCGACAATTATGACGCCGCCTGCGACTACCTCCTCCACCGCTTCGTCTCCCTCAACCAGAGCGCCGCCACTAAGCAGATTTATGCCCATTATACGTGTGCTACTGATACGCAACAGATCAAATGTCAGTTTTCTCCTTTGCATTTTGTGTGGATTGAATGAATGCTAATATTTGCTTTTTTTTGACGTTTAGTCGTGTTGAGTGCGATCCAGGACATCCTGCTACAACTCCACTTGAGGGAATGCGGTCTTTTGTAGACAGACACTGTTTCTTCCTAGCTTTTCATTCTTACCCTTACCCCCTTTTTTTCTTCTCGACGCTCCTGCTCCTGTATTATTCTTACTCTATTCGGTTACGTTTCTACTTCTTACTCTTACTGTTAACCTTTCTTTCTATTAGTTCTTGCATTTTTTGCAAATTATCTCGGAGTCTTTTGTGTACATATTCCGTTGCTATTCCCCTTCCCTCCTTCCCCCCCTTTTTTTTATTCCCTTTCCCTTCATTCAATGATCCCCGATGCAATGCAATGCGATGCTTTAGACTTTCCCTTCTGTTTTGAAGTGAAGGTTTTTTTTTTGCTTGCGGGGGATGGTTGCGGCACCGACGCACCGTCGCAGCAACAACTTTCTTTAGGATCCTTGCGGCATCGTCGCAACTACTTTCTGCTTTCTGGAGATGGGTTACTTGCGGCATCGTCGCGACTACTACTTCCTTTAGGATCCTTGCGGCGTCGTCGCGAATACTTATTTTAGGATAGGATCCTTGCGGCGTTGTTGCGACTACTTTCTGCTTTCTGTGGTTGGTATACCTACGCACAGCTTCATCGCCTCTCTCCCCCCCCCCCTCTTTTTTTTTCTTGTTATAATTCCATTACTAGTCTCTTTAGCTTGTTTCTTCTGATACCAAATACCAACACAACCACAACCCAACACATCGATATCTGATGCAGTCGCTTGTTCCCGCTTGTCCCATTGTCACTTGTCTCGCTGTCTCGCTGTCTACAAACCATATGTAGTATAAAGTCTCACTTCTCGTGTCCTTTCTTTTCCCACCTTCCGGTTTTGTGTGTGTTTTGTTTCTACGTATACGCTTCTTTTGGGTGAATTAGGAAGGATGGATGAGTGAGGCGCCTGCCAGCGTTGTTGTTGGTACAGATGGGATAGGGGATACCATGACATGGTAGGAACGGCTTGATGGTGGACGTAGCCTCCGACCGAAGGCTGGCGACCGGCGACTAGGGACTTGGGACTATACACACCTAACTAGTAGACTCGAACGAAATTCAAACTCAAAATTCAAAACACCTTCCTTTCTACCTTTCCATCTATCTTTTATCATCGATCGTCCTCTCCCCTTTTTTGTTGTTCATAGAGTTCGCCGTTGTTGTTCGTTTTTTTTTGTCGCTCCTTTTGAAAAATTGGACGTTTCTAGTATCTACTTACTGTTGCAAATTGTTCTTGGTAGTTGATATGATATGTTGTGCAGTATCTACATACATACATACATACATACAATGAGTACGTACGGAATGTGAAAAAATGTGAAACAAGTTACGTTGACTCTTGAGGAGAGTGTGTAACGTTTGTGGTAAGTGTTGTTCTTGGCACTTAGCAGGTAAGTAAGTAGGAAGTACTACACCGGAGCTCGACAAACGGCGATACGGTACGCTACGTACCCTGCTCCGCTAGCGCTCCGGAGTCCACGAGGAGACGACGTGCTTCGGATGTGATATCTACATACTTGGACATGATACATGATACGAATGATTGGGAGGGAGGGTGGTGATCCGACTTGTGATCATGATCAGGTTCTCGGGGCTTTGGGAGTCGGGTTGTGATATCGAAGCGAGTATGTAGCCAGAGAGATGAGAGCGGTGAGAGGGTTGTGAGAGGTATGAAAAAGAATCAGAAGTAGAAGCAAAAGTAGGGGGACTGATGCGAGGGTTTGACGGTGAGTCTGGATCAGACTCGGAGGTGGGTGGGGGATAGTAAAAGTATGTTGGGACGCTTCGAGGTTTGTCTATGAAGGCACGCTACTACTTACTTACTTACTACAAGTTCCGTATTCCGACCCGTTAGGAGTATATCATGATAATGATATATGTAGTAATTACTTTAATACTTACCTCGGACTGTGATATAGTCAAGGCAATCAAACTATGTATGTAGTCGAAACGCGGAGAACTCTAAAGCGGTAAAGTGGTCTTGCCAATATAAAATATGATATACTCTCGGATGTCGGATGTCGGTGGAAGGGAGGGAAGGATTCCCGGGGTTCTAACTTCTGGAACTTGAAGCTTGAAGGGCTTCAGCTACGAGTTGTTGAAACATGTGGCTCCTAGCCACACTCCATAGTACATAAGTATCCTGGGACGCTTCGAAGTGAAGTAGACGAGGGGTCTGTCTATGAAGGCCACTTACTTACTTATAACCACAAGTGCCATATTCCGACCCGTTAGGAATATACTATATATATCCTGATATGTAGTATGTAGTTAGCAGTAGCTACTTACCTCGGACTGTGATGTAATTTTGAATGCAATCAAACTTCGATGTATGTACATAGTCGAAACGCGGAGAACTCTAAAGTGGTCGTGAGCGTACCAATATATGATATATGAAATGATAAATCTGTAGTACAGGAACCCGGAGATGTATGTATGTAGTATGTACAACGACCAACCGTCGAGGTCGGGGGGTTGTGTTCAAGAGGAAGAGTCCAGGTGATCTCGGATCTCGGACGTCGGATGTCGGCAAAAAGTGTCGGAACTGGGACCCTCGGGCCAGCGAGGCGAGTGAGCCGAGTGAGGGCGGTGATGTTTGTGTTGTTTGGCGACAGCCTCACATAGTCATATGCCTCGATGTCGGTGGAAGGGAGGGAAGGATTCCCGGGGGTTCCAACTTCTGAAAGGGCTTCAGCTACGGATTGTGCATACGGACACCAGCCTCAGCCGCCGGTTGCTTGCCTGTGCCGTTTTTTTTTGCTTATGGGGTCCTGGGATCATCCACAATATGTAGTTCATTCTGATTCTGATCCTGAAATTCTGATATGTATGGTAGTCAAGAGTTATCCCACCGTGCGATCCTACGCTATACTACTTTAGTTCCTGGTGGTTGTTTACTATTAACTGGTTTACGTTTAAACTTTATGGGCTTGGACTCGGATATTAAGCATGTCTAGACTCCATGTAGTGGATCTGTACGTGAAAGAGCTACTACTATACTACTTGGCAGAGTACGGAGTGAAAGGTGGGGTAGTGGTAGGAGGTGCCCGATCAGAGGCAGGGTGAAGAGAATAGAATTTGAACTTTTTGAGGTCCGATCGGCGTTTGCAATGAAGTGGAGACGGGGAAGTGACTCAGCGTGTCATTGTGGATATCGATTATAGATGGTATGTCCTCGGTATTCTCATCGTATCTACATATCTGGCTCATACTAGCTTCCAAAATGCCTAAGAAGCGAAGAGAAGAGTCTTGTTGACTAGTAACTAGTACTACATATATGATATGATACCCCGCTCCGAGTCTAAATCTGATGTTGGCGTTGGCGTTGTCAATGATGATCTGATGAAAGGTCCTCGACTTTGACCAAAGTACTCGGTAATGAGAAAGGGGAATTCCCATTCTCGACACGCACGTGTATGGGTGGGTGGTGATAAGGCGTCAAGGAGGTGTACAATGTACATGGCATTCGAAGAGCTGGAAGACTGAAGCCGACGGTGTCCAGTATCAACAACTGATAAGTAGTATTTTTGATAGACAGATCAAAGATGAGAAGTTAAAATTAGAACTCAGATCTAGGGCCTTCTCAGACCGCGCGAGACGTTCGATGTTAATGCGATAGGACGTAGAACGCGGCAGTTAGAACATGGCATGTTGGGAATTCTGTATGCACCTAATCGGGGGACTCGGAAGGCGCGAGAAGGTGAGAGGGGAGTTAGAAGAGAAGAGATGCCCTGAAAGAAGAGAAGAGAAGAGTGGTGCCGGTGAGGAGTTAGAAGCCGTCGGGTTTGTAAATTTGGGAAGGGCCGCAGGTTGTGGCATGGGAAGTGGAAGTCGATATCTAGGATTCCAGGTGATTTAGAGCGGTGGATTCAATTTGCGCCCAGTGATAGACCGGGCAGTCGGGGAGGGAGATAGGTGGAGCTTCTAGAACTTAGAACTTCAAAAAAGAGCGGATGTAGAAGGTAGAATCCCGAGGGGCGTGTTAACAAGGAAAGAGTAAGTATAGAACTCGTTGAAGTGACGAGTTGGAATTTCTCCCCTTAAGTAACGACTTTGTCTGTAATGATGGAGTTCTAAATGACGGTGTGAACTACCAAGCGGTGTCGCACAATACACCTCCTTAGGGCCGAAACTGACCGCTGATAATGGGCTTTACCTCTCCAATAATTCGGGCTCTGTGTGTGTCTGTCATTGAATGCTGGATTTTGAGGGTTTAAACTTGAGATCAGCCCAATTAAATTTACTCCATGTGCGAACATAACACGCGAGAGAAAAGAGTCCAAGTAAGGTGCTATAAGGGGTCCTGTTGAAAGGCAACGGCTAACCATGGGCGGTGTGCATGATGGTGAACTTGAATCGGCCTAGACCGGAGAAGTTTATATGAAACTGCTTTCCTGAGCGTATCGCACAAATCCTGAAAGGACCCAATAACCCGCCTTGTATGTCGAGAACAAAAAGGGACCTTCAGAGTACAGTCGTGTCAGTTCTCAGTCTACCAGCTTTCGATGACTCGGAGAAGCTTTACACACCTATGAGCCCCAATGCTGCTACTCTGTAAAGCGGTCCGTTTCGCTGTTCGTCGTAGTAATATAATCATCAGTTGGTTTTTATCTTTCTTTTATTTATTTTGGTAGAGAGCTGACCTTGTTTGGGTCCCCAGTTATGTACCCAAAGGTGTAGAACACTCTGCCGATGACGAAGAAGAAGCACGTGGCGGCTGCGTATTTGGGATGGAAGAAGCCTGTTAGGATCGTGCTATAATATTGTACCATCGTTTTATTAGACTGAAGATCATGTAAGGCGAATGGGATGACATACACCAGCCAGATAATGGGGAGATTCTCCAATGTGTTTTGGTGTGCTCCTGTAAAGGTGTACCATGCCAATGTTAACTACCATTTTCCAAGTAGATGGAAAGACGTACGTTGGGCGCAGTTAAATATGAGAGCGTCCCTGGACTCTTTTTGTTGCTCTGGAGTTGCATAGGCTGCAAAGATAAATGGTGCCGCGTTATTTTTAGGACAAGTTGCTCGGATTTTGAGTCCCTACCTTGAGGATAGGCTATTCCGGCCTTTTTTCGCTTGACGTTGACGAGCCTCCAGTGCACAATAAGCAGCCAGACAGTCGACACCAACGCCGCACCGACATATTCGAATCTGGAGAAACCGGTTAACATTGCTTTCGCTCTCTTTCTCATCGCCGTGACTATGCTGGCATAATAAACTGAGATTCTTACCCGTCGGGAAGTGTGACAGTGACAGTTGAAGACATGACGAGTGGAGTCGAAGTTGTAACTAGGAAGTGGTTCACCGGGAACTGGGTACTGAGCGAGAGGAAATGGGAATGAGTGTTGAACGTCGAGACTCTGCGAATTAGGTTAGTGAGTCCCTTAACCTTTCAACGAGCGTTTATATACACCTTACTCACAACTAGCGTGGAAACTCCGTGTCCAACGTGCCGAAGCCGACATGTATGCGTACGCCAGTTCTCGCTGTAATACAACGGTCAAACTTAGTAATTCGACGCTCTCGGACCCTCGTAATCAGCTTATAAGGTGCGTTAGACGCGTAAGAGAAGAAGCCAGGGTCGGTTTAGCGCGAGAAGGGACTGGTCAGGGATTTTCTAAACGTAGGAATAGATCCGGTCTACCGTCTAGCCGTGGAGGCGGTGACTAATGCCAGCGTGTCAAGGGGTAGAACTTTGACTTGTTGCTTCGAGAGAACGAGTTGTTCGATGGTGGGTGATTCCGACATGTATACTAATACCATAGAATGCTTTACAATGTTCGAGAAATGATGTACAATTACAGTAGAGGGTTACAGGCGCCGGGCCCAGGGGGCACCGATGTTTTTCCTTCCTTATCTCGCGGTCTGATCATAATCTTATCTATTCTATAATGCTTTGTGTAGATACATACCTCTCCGCGTACTCCCTTGCACCGTTATTCTCAATATTTCTCATCGGTAGATCATCACCCACTGGGGTAGGATTTGCACTAGTAGGATTCAAAGTAGGTCGTTCGTCGAATGCCATACTATTCCCTTGTCAATCCGGTATCTCACTGCCGCGTTCGACATTCATTTTGGGCGACTCAGTGCTTGCAGACCAGGCTCAAAGACGACTTTCACCGCGCGGCTGCAGCAGGTGTCACAAATTGGCTCGAAGGGAGTGAGGTACCTCGAAGTCTGATAACCTTTAGACATATTGCGGAAATGCTTGATTCCGTATTAATGCGTTTGATGGTAACTTCTAGGTATCTCAAGAAGAACGTAACGATGGGTAGAAACTTTTGATTGCTCGTTTCCTGTTGCTACAGAATGAGGCGAGGAAGAATCTTACCATGGCCTTCTTTACCTGGGTTAGTTAATTTGGCAAGTTTGTAGCGTAACCACCGTCATGTGGGTACATAGCTGACTTGGCATCCGAGAAGGCTGCAGACTGTACATATGTTTCTTTCTAACCTTTGATTAATGTTGTGAAGGTGGATGACCGGCGGCAAATGATTGATTCTGTCCTCGTCCATTCAGCATGACATAGAGGATAAAGGCCGCGCAAGGTGAAGAATGATCAAGTGCCAATCGGAGCGTCAAATTGCAGTACGAGAGCACTCGACTTTACCAGATTTCTTCGTTGAGATGAACATGAAGCTAGATGATATTCTTATCGTCGAAATTGTTATAGGTAGATAGTACGCACAACTTTTTGAATACACAGAGGTGGAGGGAGATGAGGGAAAGCTAATCAGACGGTTCGAATTGGAGCATTTGGTGTAGACGGATGTCATGGAAGAGCTTGGAAGAGCCGCAATGCCACAGATACCGGTTTTTCCGGACGTTCAGTGTGCCCCTGCACCGCACTAGCTCCCATGAAAGGGCAGCTATCCCTCTACGTTCCAGGGTCCAGGAGAATCCCTTTGATACTCTCTGGATTTTTTACACATAGTCTGCTATGATAAATGGCGTTCTATAGGTTGCGTTGGTTTGAACAGAAGATCAGGGAATTCAGGGGCTCACGGGCGCTAAAATTAACCGCATATTCCCATCATCTCGATCTTCCCACACAGTCGGATTAGGCTTAATGAATGCCATCACTTTTACCACTGATTCAAGGTTCTAACCGGCACACTCATGCTTCGCGCGAAACTCCCTATTAAAATCAAAATGTTACAGGCTGGCTTTAAACGTGAGTGGTATGATTTAGAGACCATCAATTTCATGTTGAGTGCACGTACAGTGGAGAGGGTTCAGAGGACCTCCGACTCGCCAATTTCATCTTCCATGCCTCCAATGGAAAATATAAGCTAAAGCACCCGCCGCTATCTTGGGATCGGTCTTGGGCGCCACGTGGGCTAATCGGCGGAAGTTTATGGATGGAACAGCTCTCGCACCTTTTGTTCAGATCAACCATGGGTCATGCAACATTCTTCCTTGCTTCTTCCCCCACATTCACGCTACGCTGCGTCCGTAGTTCTTGTCCCCTTATCTCGTGGTTTCTGCTCTTCCCACCAACGGGCGGGGTGTGGCGGACCTGTCAAGCTAGCCTAAACTCGAAGAAGTAAATTGCCGCTTGACCTTGCCACAAGGGCGAGACTGCGGGGATTCGGTGGAAAACCGTACATTGTACGGCACCTTTTGCCGCCTGAGAGGGTCCGTTTGGCTGTTTCGCTGGCGCCGTTTATGGGCATGAAGAGTGGTGATTGGACAATTCGATGCTGTATGTTCCTCCTATCCTTGTTCGAAGAAGTGTTTAATTGACAAAATCGGGTGGACCTTCAAGTCGAACCTTCAATGCATCCTCGAACTTGAACAACGCGACCTACGACATATTGTACAATATAACTTCTACTCTTGAATCCTCGGATCCCGATTTCCAAAAACTCGAATATGTGGCTGGCACTAATGCGACGGGATATAGCTCTGGTGCGTCCTCAAGTTTCGATTTTGACACCTAAGCTGAATCGTCCCTAGTCGCTGCTATGGTCTTCCTCATTTACGATATTATGCTTACCTTTGATGAAGAGGTGGGGTTCTGAACTATTTTTACAATCATGTACGATGCTCGATATCCTGACTGTTCGAATCAGGTCAAATATATATGGCCTAACCCGTGGAGCCTCCCAAAGTTTATCTACTTCTTCCTCCGCTACTTTACGGTGATATTTCATATGTGAGTTTCGCAGCTGGTCCATCCCACATCAATCTAATCAACTACATCCCACTGCAGAACGATATTATTCCTGGGGACACCTCCTTTCACATTTACGAACCACGAATGTTATATTTGGAATGTTTACCAAGTGCTGGCATCCATTCTGTTAATCGCAGCTGTGGACTATATCTTGATTTTGCGTGGTTCGTCTATTCGTTCTCAATGACTCGTGTACCTCTTTGCTCAACGTTTCATTGCAATCAGTCTTCGCGTTATATCCAAGGAATCGAGCGGTCCGGTATATCACATCCGCCCTCTATGTGGCAGAACTGATCGTCGTGGCGGTCAGCTTTGGACTCTCGGTTTCGCAACTTGTATACGATGAATACTGTACCGTCATCGACTCGCCCATTACGTTCACTATCTCAGCGTAAGTCTCCTTGGTCTGTCATCATAGATAAAGCCGATGATAACACTCTCATTCAGTGCTGCTCCTATCGTCTTCCAGGCGGTTATGTTTGGTTTGACGGCTTGGAAGTTCATTGAAGCCGTAAAAGCGGGGTGGGGTGATGTACCTCTTATCAAGATCCTGATGCGGGATGGAACTTGGGCCTTCTTGCTTCTCCTTGGTACGTCTAGCAAGCTGCCTCGTTTACTTGATTGTCATTATGGGAAGAGCTAAAGTTTGGAATGTCCAGTAATATTCATCAGTGAAGCTTTGTTGTATGGGTTTGCACCAGAAGCCTATACTAGTATCCTATACGGGTAAGTCTATCGTTTTCATCGCGATACCTGGAACCTAATCACCGCCCACTATCAGCTGGCTCAATTCAGCTTTTGCCTTCTGCGTTAGTCGTGGCTAATCGGTTCCTGTCGCCTACTCACTGATGTAATCTGACAGGGTTACCGTATCCTCCTGAACCTGAACAGCACAAACCGAACGACCAGTCATCGAGGGACAGGCAACCCGACTACAGGTCCGGAGATACAATTCACGACTCATATATATACAGGCGGGATCGACGAGTCCTACCCAATGGCTGTTCTCACTCGGTTCGACTCCAACGCTGGTGACCATGACAATTGCGAGCCTAATCAACCGAATGTGTCTGGGCCTAGTTCCACAGCGGGGTCCCAGCGGCATCCATCATCCAGTCGAGGGGAGGTACCAAATACATGAACAATGCTCAAAGGCGGAGTTGAAGAGGCAAACTGCCGTACTCCGTGGACCTGTATTGTAGGTAGAGCGTCTCTGTTGCCGGTATTGACTATGTTGCCGGTATTGAATCTCGATGACGTATTATTTATTGGTGAGGTCGTTAGCTGTGCCTATGGGTGCCTCCAAGGGTGATTCCTTTCCTCGATGTTGAAGGTTGCCCTACCTCTAATGTAATCTTATGAAAGAAAGCGATCAATGCAGAGAATGACCCCGTCGGTGGAAGTAGCTCTTCCAGAATCCCAATGGAGGTTTATCAGAGACTAACCATTAACGTTGACTTGCGTGATGGGTATCTGATTTCCCGTTGGAGCTCGCGAATCGTCAAATGCTTCGCAGCAACAGATGAACATTGCACATACATATATACGATCAAATGTCCCGCAGACCACGCCGATAGCTTGCCATTGGCTCATGAGCATTTACCAATGAGTGTTCCGATGAGCAAACGAACAGCGATCCGGACCTCCGCCGAGCTTTTCTCTTACGGCTTCTTGCCCCACACTGGCAGCTCCTTCCTGGCATCATAACGAAGAACATCGTCGGCTCCCCGCTTTCTCTTGTCTTCGCACTGGCATCTGGAGGGAAATGGTGGCTGGATGATGGCTCCTCACCGCCCGATAGATATCCCGAGGCTATAGAGGCCTTAAAGGGTTGGATGAGCCGGAAAGCCCATTATGTTGAGACTTAAAGGACGCCCAGCTCGGCATGGCCGTCTATGCATCGAACGACCTGCTTGCCGCACCATTCTCTGCTTCTGCTCTGTAACTATCATGCCATGCCATCTCCTTCCTGAACTCGTCCCGTACATTGTCGGGCACCTCCATTGCGACACCACCTCGCTTCGAAACGCGTGCCTTGTGTCCACCACCTTCCGTGACCCGTGCCAAGCCTTACTCTTCTCCCAAATAACTCTCCCCCACCATTCCCAAAATTGTGACTCCGTTCGTAACCGATGCACTAAAAATCATGACAGAGAGTTAGAGGCCCTCTATGCCGCCCTCGTGGCAAATCCCGGGCTCCGTTCAAAAGTCAGGGCTTTGATAATTTACGATAGCGAGGGCTACCGCCTCCCAAGAAATCGCGGCCACACGGTCCCACCAATATCGTCCTATCGCATTCCGCAGATCATCGACATGATCGACCACAATCACATTGAAAATGTCTCGATCTTGCAACCCCTTGCCCATGTCGAGCAAAACAAAAAATGGGAATGGGGTTCACTGCCCGGGTCGGTCGTCGCACCAATGGTCAAATGCCTGACTTCTACCTCACTCAAATCTCTTCGCCTGGAAGGCGTACCCATCGAGCTGGTCAAATTTTGTCGGTCCAGCATCCAAAGCTTACAGCTCTTCAACGTCGCGGGCCTATTGAACTTCCGTTTCCAACTTATCTCCACTTCCCTGACCTTGCCAGCCGCAACGACGTACCCTCTCCGACCCACAACGCTAACGATATCTGACCACAAGTCATTGTCGATGACAATGGCCTCGCTTCGTGAACTCCAAGCAGACCTGCGATGCCTTCAGAAGCTATGCTTTCATCTGTCATACGCAACTGACTTACGGCTCTTGACGGAGATGCTGGAGGAAGCCAGCGGGTCGCTCCATAAATTGTGGATTACTATCCCAGGTGTGCGGTCACGCATTCCCGATATTCATCAGCGGCTATCTCCTAACGAGCGATTATTAGCTTATGGCGAGTTCATAGATTTGTCCGGAGTGGCAAACCTTCGGACGCTCATGATCAAAGGCCAATGGGAGCCACTCTTCGAAACAGGCTTGTCTCGAAGTCATACGCTGCAGATCTTGCGGACATTGGGCAGTCTTTCCCTGGAGAACGTGCTTGAGACGCTCTTCATTGACCTGCGATATCCTTCACACGAAATTCCGGGTATCACAAAGGAAGAATTTCTGGATCCGTGGCGAAGGATCGCGGATATCCTCAACGACCCTATTCGGTTTCCTCTCCTTCCGAAGGTTTCAGTGTGGTTTGGGTCAGGGACATACCAGGACGATGTTTATAACGCGTTCTCGGTGTTGAATTCATCTCGGGTCGCACTTCATCGCAACGATGAAGATGACAATTGGTTCCATGACGAGTGCCACTGTCCATTCCAGACATGTGCGCATCATTTTTCTTCGAGTGCAGTGGCGAATTTACATTTGGAGGATTAGCATATACGATGGGTTGCCGCCATCTACGTACAGATTCAAAATTTGTTGAATATAAAGCTCTCTGGATATGAAGTCCGGACTATTGCCCCATATCGCGTCCAGAAATAGCCCCTTTTGCTCAGGGCAAGGACGGCCTCGGCAAGCACCGAGGTGTGGGAACCTGGATTTGATCCGGCCCAAGGCTACGGCCTGCCAGCGCTTGACTCCTCCCGTCTTGTTGTTTTCTTTTGCACAACGCTCTATGTTTACCTCGTTTCTTGCTGAATCATTAAAGTCTCACCATAAACCACGGGACGCAGATGACTAGATCACAGCCCAATCCGCTCCGTACAACCCGAAACTGGCGAAGTGTAACATGTTGCGTTCCCCGCCATCAAGGGGTGCATGCAGTGCTCTCGATTGCATATTCGCAAAACTCGTTGCAACGGACATCCTGTGATAAAATGAAGCATTTTGCCAACACGAATGCCACTCAACTTCCAGGAATGCTTACTTGCCTTGTAATCGATTCTCGTTTCTGGACTCACTGCGATATCAACTTTATGGACCCCAGTACTTATAACGTTAAGAATGAACGGAACCTTATCAAACACGACTTTCAATCCTTCAATACCATCCTCGCTTTGCTATATCTTCTGCAGGGTTGGCTACTTGAGCTGAACCTACAACTTCTCGATGCAGCTCCCGGTCGAGCTCCTCTTGGAAATCGTCAGCTATTTGCACGACGACGAATATTCTCTCAAGAATGTCTGTCTCGTCAGCCACGCCTTCCTCGAACCCTGCCAAACAATTCTCTTTTCCAAGATCTCCGTCCCCCGACATACCGAAGAATGCCCTTTTACTTACAAGCAGTGTAGAGTCGACCATGATCACGAGATAGAATCACTCATTAGCCTATTCAAACAACGCCCCACACTGAGATTCAAGGTCCGGATGGTGACAATCTATGATAGTCCTGGTTATCGGCTACCCAGGTCCGGAGGGGACGCCGTCGCTGAATCTAATTCTGCATCTACTCAAATTCTTGAACTCCTCGGTCAGCTCGATCACGTTAGCATCCAACATCTCTCTATCCTTTTCCCTCGCGCATACTTTCGAGAGGAGAAGTGGGAGTGGGCATCTCTTGCCCCGGAGCTCGTATCAGCCATCGCTAAGCTGTGCCAATTACCGTCTCTTCTCTCGCTTCATCTCGAAAATGTCCCGATTGAGCTCATCAGATTCTGTCGCGCACCTGTCAAACATCTTCAACTTGCCAATACCACGGGGATGTCCGTTCCCCGATCTCACTCTTTTCCTGAACATCCATCTCGTTCCCTCGTCCCAGAGACGTTGGCCATTTCAGATCGTACACGTCTTTCTCATACCACGGATGCTCTGCGTGATCTTACGGTCGAATTACGCTCACTGAGGGAACTACATATTCGGCCATATTCACTTAGGGACCTTCGTCTAACAGCAAAGCTGATAGAGGGATGCTCCCTATTACGCTCAGTGTCGTTCTGCTTTCTTCGTGCGTATAAATCTCACATTCTGACGTCTCTTACTGACACATACCAATCTCCATAGCGTACGGTAATCCGATCGACATCTCGCGAGTGGAGAGCGTCCGGATGTTGATGGCACAAGGTTGTTGGAGTGCGATCAGAGGCATCCACTGGCTCCCTCCTCATAACCTTCCTCCAAAGGACCGCCTCGAACAGTTCGCCATATACTTTAGTTGTCCGATATGGGATTTCAGTCGTTGTGGTATGACCGATGTACATGATACCCTAGAGCCCTGGGAGGCAATTGTGTCTCTCTTGGGAGACTCTTCGCGTTTTGCAGATCTAAAGACGGTAGCGCTCGTGGGTGGCTTTGGCATGTATGAGATGGCAGTCTACGAGACCTTAGGCCGTCTTGAAGACTCTTCCAGGATTCAAGTGATCTCTTCCAATTCGAAGTGGTAAGGCGATTGTTTCTCTAGATCGAAGACCGTTCTGATTGTGTGATCATACAGGAGATAAGCCTGAATTAGCCATTCATTATCTTCTTTCTGCTCTTCGAATAGTCAGCATCCAATTTCGCTTCGAATATTGTGGTATACCAATGGTTCTCAAATGAAGCCATAGACCATTGAAGTGCAAAAGAACCGAGTCCCAGAGAGCATAGCATTCGATAGCAATAGGCCGTCATTATACATGAAGTGATAGCATGAAAAGATACTCCGAAGTTAATAAGCACTTCCTTTCCCCTGGAACCCACTCGGGAAGATTTGTTTAAACGAATCTGGGTAGTGTCGTTCCCCAACATCTGGGTGACTCCTGGGGAGAGCGGTAGAAATTGATCAAATGCAAGTGGGACCGGGTCAAGAGACAGGGTTGGAGAGACATCGCAGGAAAGAATGAGTGAGAAATGTGAATGAGGAAAGCAACGAACGGAAGCAACTCACTTTATCCGTCCAATGAGACCAACCTTCCCACTCGGCTCCTTGTTAAACTCCGTAAAGTTCACGGCTGGAACCCATTGCCCGTCAGAATAACATATCATAGAGATCCTATAAAGCACATACAATCGGTTGCGCTGACGATGCCTCTCTCATCTCGCAACTTCAGTATTTCAGGTGGGACTGTAACAAACCAAGAATTGTCAGCATCTCGATTCTACATCCGACTTCCGAAAGAGAGCAGAAAAACCTACATTCCAATACCTCCTCGGCAAGTTTCACATCCATTCGGATGTTCTGAAAAAATGGTACGGAGTACCTTGGCGTCCCTTCCCCCCCTTCAGGCGCTTGAGGTGAGAGAACACGATGAGACGTAGCGCGTGCAATGCCTCCTGTTACGAATTCGAGCGCTATTACGGGCGTCAATAAACACTAGCATAATTGGGGCGAGCCGAAGTGACGAAACGAATAAGGACACTCACCCTTTCCAATGTTAACGACGAACGTCCCTGGTACAGGGGCTGCGTCTATCCACTTTCCTGAGATGTTCTGAACTTGGAGACCTCGATGATCAGAAGCTTGGAGCAACTAGAACCAGGTGTACACAAACAGACATTAGAAGATCGGCAATTGAAGACAGAAGGTGAGACAAGGAAGTCGAAAGAGGTCTCTGTATAGCGTGATGAGAAATGAACAGAGACTCACAAAGGTTAGGAAACCGGCGTCGTAATGCGGTCCAACGCCCTGACCCTGACCGCTCCCAGGTGGGATGGGATACTTGACGACCTTTGCACGATGCTGCATCTCCTCTTCGTTCCCATAAGGGCCTCTACTCCCGTCATCTTTGCTCGAGTAGAATCGCCTAAGCCCATCAGGTCCGAGGCCCAGCGCCTCGCTAACGAGGGCAGCGAAGGTGTACGAGAGGGCCTGCACAGCGTCGAGATAAGCTTCAAAGGTTTCTCGGAAGTTCGGAAGGAGTTCTTCTGGAGGCCACTACATCCATGTCAATGCCCGCTTATCGGTGAGGGTGGTGAGTACAGCCGTAGTAGGGAGACTCACTTGAGACGGTCCCCAAAGCCTCAACCATTCCGGGTCACTCTCGTCTTTCCACCGACACTTGTGAGGCGTAGCGATGTCAAATTGTTCACGCCAATCGACGGCTCCCTTCGTAATTTCATTGCCGAGTTTTGAGTATCCGAGGAAGTGGGGAGAGTTTATCATTGATATCGAATCTTTAGCTTCTTGGGGTAAGTCAAAGAGTCTGATTCGCGAAAGGGTGGGGTATAGTAGTAATGTTAGCAACGAAGATAACTATAACATAGTCTGAGACAACGCACCTTGGAATAAATGGCTCCAGGTTCTTCACCTTCTCCTCTACTCCGTGATTCGATAGATACAAGAACCCGACGTTAATCAACGCATGTCTCAGGTCGTTTATGAACTTTGGCTTAGTCGTTGGAGATGAGGTTAAGGAGAAGTCGAGGATAGGGATCGAGGAGAAATTAGCAGCTTCGGACATGGCGATAGTAGTCTGGGGTCAATGTAGTGAGCGAGGGTCTCAAGCTCGCCCCTATAACGTTTATTCTCCCGAAGTCACCAGATTCAATTGTGCGAGATTGCGTGATTGCTTGCTACGATTTCCTGATGTCTGGCTCCCCTATTAGGCCTTCTACGTTGGGGTTGTAGTGACAATATGTCGAATGCTTCCCCATGTTCTTAATGTAGGCGGCCACTGGAAGCGACGCGCCACAGACGGTGATACATCCAGAGGGAGCAGGGGACTGTCGTGCTAAATTGGGGCTGTTTCGGGACTTACCGAGTGGAAGCCAAAATAAGAGTGCCAACAGCCGCTCATTGCTTGCATTTAGACCCTTATGATTATCCATGTACGACTACTACACTCTGGCTAGAACTATCGCTACTCATCTACATCGCTCCTCGAGTACAATTTACTTTCGGCCGGACTTCTTGGCAGCCTTGGCGTCGGACCTCGCTTTCTCGGCCGCGATACGTTGGGCTTTCGCGCCAGGAGCGACATTTTGCTCTTTGGCTGTGTTCAGCGAATGCTTGAGTCTCGCAGCGACCTAAATGGAAAGGACTCATGAACACTATTTCATAACGAGTGAACACTTTCAGCCACGCACCGTGTGATCTTTAGGCTGCTGTCCCCTCCCATGCGGTGCGATGTTAACCTGGGCAATAGTACTTGGGTTTACGGGAGCATTCAGCTGAACGGCGACCTTGTGAGAGCCGCGAGAGTTGGTCGGTGTCTGGCGATCGAGGTGGAACTGGTTGTTCGAGTGGCTCCGGGCAGACGTTCCAGGTGCGGCAGCATTGTGAATTTGCCCGCCCCGACGGGAGTCGTCGATGAATTGGGCAGCGGCTTGGCGCTGTTGCCTGTTAGTGTTCGCGAAGGGCCCCTGTTGGTAAATGATAAGAAAACGGTAAGCATAAAGAGGACTAGGGAAAGGAACGTACAGCTCGAGCCTCGAGGTAAGCGTCGACGAAGTCGTTCTGGAATAGAATTAGCCTTCCCAGAATTACCTACCAAAGGACAAGGCGTACCCATCGAGCTTGGAGAAATTCCTCCTGTTCATATTGTCGAACGGCACTAACAATGGCATGTCAGTCTGGAAGAGCCGTTAGATAGATACTCATGAACGTACAGCTCGTCTTGGTATTCCCGGACGGCGTGGAGGTAATCCAGTTCGGCTTCACGAGAGATCAAGGAACTAAAGGTGATGCAACTGGTCAGATAACTCTATCCTTGAAGAGTCTCTAGTTTGAACGTACAACTCGTCATCGATATCAACCGATCTAGCGAAGAACGGAGCGGCAAGAGCGGAAGAAGCGATGGAGAGAACGATGGCGGAAGTGAACTTCATGGTGATTGAATAGGAGTAGTAAGTGGGTAGTGATGAGGGGAGTTGTCGTTTGGATGGACGTCCGGCGTCAGATGCAATAAGGACTTGAAGTGGTACAGACCAGCTGTGCTGAGGTCCCTTCTCCAATCCTGACCCGCTTATATACCCTTCCACTTGGTTATTCGGATCATGGAGCCGAATCAACCTTGCACTCCCATAAACCTACAGATGCCGTCGTGCCTCCTTGACCATGAAACCTGACAACAATCAACATCATGATGATCGCCAGGTTACAGCTCCCTTCGACAAGCTTCTACCATATGCAGAACGTAATTTTCACAGAAAACCCATATGACAGACGATCCATCTGCGTTGCCGCCGTTGCGCGACATGGATCTGTTGATGCGTCCATAACTTCTTTGATGGCTCAAGCAGTGGGGACCCGCCATGCCGCGAGACCAAACCGGTAGGGTAGTAATTATTTTATCGACGGCTTGATAATAGCCAAGCTTATCTATGGGGTTGGCACTACTGGGTCACAGTGACAGTGGAGCCTTGAGCCGCCGAGAGAGCTGGTTTCTGTCGCAGCACCTCCAGCTTGTGGATTACCTCCTTTCCATTGTGACGGCTCTTCCTGTATAATCTCTTGAATGGGGTGGGGCGGGAAATTTTGTTGGATTCCAGGTCAATTGCCCAGTCAAACGACTGTGGAATACTAAGCCGTTGGCATGGAATGACGTCATGCTTCGGTGCTCGCACCCGGGTCAGGGCCCTAGATCTTTGACGAATTTCAATCACTTCAAAGAGTTTGACTCGTAAGCTTGTCGTAAGCCTTGTTTCATGTCGACAATGAGTCGGGTGCCGACCAACGTTTAACGCAAATGCGCCCCCAGACGCCCCCCTGATTATTTAACGAGGGTAGTTGAAGTGTTCGAGTTTCGGTAAGAAATCTCCTATCCACCTAAGGCACCACTCGTCCTCTTTAAAATGGGACCCACCCAGATAGAATCCCCTAGTACGTCTTGTCGAACCACATTGTTACTAAATTTTCACCATCTCCAAACCATCTCCAAACCAAACCATACCCATTACACACAAGACGAAGGCGAGTAACTCGCTTTCGATACTTCTCGACCAAGAAAACTTGAAGTACCGCCCGACCTCAGGCGAGAACATTTGCCCATATCCGATATAGAATCTCAAACCTGAGCACCCGTACTGCGGTCAAATGCGATAGCCTGCCGCCTCTCCCGGAGGACCCTTTCCAAGGACACTTGGATGATGGGTACGGCGATATCCGGAATGTTTTTGATCAAAGAACTGGTTTGCATACATAGCGATTTATTCCGGTCGCATTCCTTCACGTCGTTGCTTATAAAGAATTGGATCTCACCTCTTTGAACTTTGAAGGCGATGACGGCCGGAATTTGGAAAGATCGTTGGAAAGACACTGTCGAAGGCTGTATCTTGACCTGCAACCGACACCAACTCCACCATCGCCCATGCGGGTCTGTACCTTGAGCAACACCGGCCAATGGAAATACCCGCCCTGCACATTGATGAACACAGATCTGGCGTTCATGACTTACACCTCATCATCGACGACAAGAGGAGGTTCGAAATCCATGTACGATGCCAAAAGAAACAGGGTAAAGGAGGGTAAACGCCGTCCAAAGTCCAAACGGCGGTGATATCAATCAGAGTCAATTGAGCCGAAGATCCGCAGAGCCATAGCCAGCGCAATAACGCCGAACCAGCACACCAGAGGGGCGAAAGCACTACCCCGATCAAAAAACCAAGTACGTCAAGGATTGGGTGCCAGCGGTTATCGTGCTCTACATCTCCCTCATCGCACCAAGGGATTGACAGGTGCCGACGACCCAGGAACCGAGCAGGATGGAGTACATCAGCTAGTTCTCTATACTTGAAATCATAGATTTCAGGTGCTTCTCGAAGCTGGTTGGACCTAATTCATTATCCCCACAATCTTCAGCTGCTTGGAACGGTTCCATACCCAACGGAACCAATGAGAAATAGACTACAATAGTTCTATATGAAATTCAAGGGTCAAGGGTAAAATTACCTTTGCATGGCCCTCGTCCATGTTATAGCCGTCGTGTGTCGTGTCGAGCATAGTTGCCAATCGTCACCCGTCAATTGTGGGAAACCTGGTGCATATGATCAACCCATGATGGGCTGCTTAATAACAGCGCGATGTAGAAAGTGGATAAAACATACCCTTGTCGTGAAGTCGATTGCTACATGACCAGTATACGCCATTTCTAGCTTGATTGAAGAAAACAGTTCAGATTTGGGCTTGACAAACTGTGATGAGAAGAACTTGAGGGCTTGGGACATACATGGTGAATGAGAAGCAACTGAGAAGCCTTCATTTCTTAGTATTTCTGGCATTCAACAATTAATCTTTGCGTGTTGGAAGAGTAAATACACCTCTCCAGCATGAGTCCCTAGGTAACTCAGAGTCACTACGCATTGACTATGCAGCCTTCAACTTACTGAAGACGCACGGAAGGCAATCCATGCCGCCTTTTGGTCGCGTTGCAAGTTGCCAGTAAACCTGCCGCCCATGGACTTCCTTCCTCATTTGGCAGTTTCCCATTTCAGAAATGGAGCTAACTAGAAGCGTTCAAAACTTTGGCAAACCAACCTGCATCCAACTTAACTGAAACGATCTCTCAATGGGAACAGCTTTGCCGCGCGCTGCAATACTCGCACGATCATTGCGGCGAATCAATCAGTATATATATGGTTGGTCAAAGTATCTTTGACTTCTCTTTACCCGTCGCCCTCATAATCAACCACACTATGCTCCACGAGATACGGGGGCATGACACTGCTGACCACGCTTCCCAATACTTCAACTTGGCGGAGGCATGCGAGCCTCTGGGGATTGTCAAAAGCCTGTTCCCAGTAGGAGTAATATGGGATGATCTTATTTGCATTGCAGTACTTTTTGTTGCCTCTGGTAAGCGAGGTGCCAAACTGCAATCTCAGTGTGTCTATTAATCTTCATGTTCAGTACTCTTGATACAGATATGTTTCCGTCTTTTACGCCTTCGTTCTCAAATACCATCAGCACACTCAACATCCTCGACCCTACCAAAGAAGCGTTTTTTAGTCCCAACCATCATCATATCCTTCCTTCATGTCGCCGTTACCGTATTTTGCGTGGTTCTCTACTCGGTTAGCCATCGGAACTCATGTACAGACAGTACCTTGCGTATGATTTTCTTTTTCACCATCTACGCCGTCATTCATATAGCCGATGTGTTAATGGTACATGGCCAAATCAATCTTTCAAGCGTTTATTCATTGGGCTGATTTCCACTGTTCCAGGTCTATCGGTGCTATCTCATTTTCCCGGACAGGCCGCTGCTTTATATACCCATCGCCCTCATTCTTTTTTCATCGATAGGTAGTGTCTCATGCTTATTGTTTTAGGATGGCCAGTGCTGAGAATTCATTTCCCGTTTACCTAGTCCTTTATATCATTGGGGTAGTTGCCGTGATGGACCAATCTGCCAACATCAACCTTCGCGTCGTTTTCGGATTTTTCGGAAAACTGACCATCGGAACGGTACCCATAGCCTTATCCGTCCTTGTCAACTTAGCGGTGGCAGTTGCCATTACCACCCGTCTCCTGAAGGCCAAACATAGATCTCAAATGCTGAAGACAACATATGGGAACCCTGCCCACAACATATATTATAAGACGGTAATCACCATCCTGCTTGAAGCCTTTGTTCCTCCAGCATTTTTTGGAGTCACAACCGCGGTCCTGATATTTTTGCATAATATTGCCTTCATACAGATCTTATGGTTCTCAAGCTCAGTGAGTCACCGTCGTGATACTACGTGTGCTCCTCAAATTATCAGGTCCTTACCCTCAGTTTACTACTACTAACAGGCCCTGGAACCTAACCTCTTGCTCATGAGAGTGATGCGAGGCAGATCTTCGGACCGAGTCTCTGAAGATCAACCCTCCCGCCCAGTGCAATTCGTCAGTTTTGGCTCAGAGGTATCGGAGGCAACAACACATCCGCGACCATTGGAGACCGTCTACCGACCAAGTTCATCAACCCCAGCGTTACCAAGGCAAGGGTAGTCGGATAGCTTCCATTTACCACTCGCAAAGGACAAGATTCCCATTTGGCGTTGTCTCGATACTTCAATTGTCAACTGACGCTGACTCTATTCTGCTTAATGCAGATTTAACTGCGACCCAGATAGTACGCTCCCATGGTCCATAAGGTTATTTACATCGCGATGTCAGAGTATACATATTGAGCACCCTGAATCAAAATCAGAAGCGTGTCTAAACTACCAACAAGACTTCAAGCGTAGTTCAAGCGATGCTTTGAGTCAGAAAGTCCAGTACATACTATTAACGTGTTGGCTTCATAGATGACGACATAAATCAATCCAGCTGTATCCAATGAACGGCAGGTTGTGGCTCTCCGCAGTTGAGTGCTGCCACAAGCCTTCAAGATACATCATGGAGCTTAGTACTTAAGCTGTTGGAGTACAAGCACGGTGATGAGAATCACGGAGACGTACTTTGACCACCTTCTGGGAGCTAACAAGACCACTTTCGCTACTGGTATATCTCCATATCTGATTTGCGATGTTCCAGCGCTGTATCTTCTCCAATGGAAGTGGAAGAGGATCAATCTCGCTCCTGATATATTCCCGTATCTGATTTATACTGCGCCAACGCTGTGTCTTCTCCCATGATGTTTGGTAAGAAATCAATCATGGTGGCTATCTGCACAGCTCATTTTGGCGGAATGTATACTCTCGTTACGGACCCAGTATCAGATTTGGGTGTCTATCGTCACTTTCGAAGAAGGATAAGGTGTCACGCATCGCGGCAAGAGGTAGCCGCCTCCACTGGCCCTAAAGCTGAGATTGTTTGAGCGTCAAGCGCCGGACTATCCGTCAAGAAGCATAGTTATCCTTCTCGAACACCTTAATAAGTTGCGGCTAGAACGCACATCCGGAACACATGGCAGATATCACGTTCGCGTAGTCCTATTATCTCATGAGATCTGCTATCTCCTGTGGTGTGCTGCCGTCTATGGAGTTCGAAAGGGCGAAGGCGCTGAACATTGCCAACTCCTGATTCTCTCCGTCAAACCCGAAGGTTAAGCATACAGTGACGTGAAAAAGTATTAATCCTGTGAATGATCCATCGGGAGATTGAGTTCAATTTATTATTAGAACATACAATTATCATCTAGGTATTGCCAATTTGCTATGCAGTCTCTCGTCGCTCGCCTAGACTCCACAGCGTGGGTAGTGCCCTGATGGATACTCCTATGTTTCACGCCCAGGTTACTTTGTTCAGTCTATGTATATCCTGAAGCTTTGCTTGCTGACTGCAATAATTTCATCGTTGTCGAGTCCACGAGCGGTTCTAGTAGGTGAAACACAGCCACAATCATTGTTTGGTTCAGAAGCTACAGCGCGCGACAACGTCACTTCCGACGTTGCGGCCACGGTTCCTCCTTCCCGCCCTCCCGCCTCCACGACACTCTGTCCATCTACGAATTCCTTTGTTTAACATTTGAACACAGAAAACGATGGTCAATATTGTGTTTGACCCTCAGCACGACGTAGTTAACCTCTATCGTCTCCTTCGCCGTCTAGAGAAGAGTGTCCAGTCGCCGGAAGAATGGGATGCGAATACAATGGTGGAGGGTGTTTCTGGAAGCGGTTCAAGTAAAGTGCAAGTAAGGCTAAAGGCACAAAAGGATCTCCAGGTGCGCAAATACCTTCGTCCTTGACACTGGGAACTTCGCTTACAATAGGCCTTGTACGTGTAGATGGTGAAATACGCGAGAAAACTCGTGCACAATATCCAGGATTATGGACTGACAGAGACGAGTATGGACTCTTTCGGACATCGAATAGAAGGTTGTGGCACGCAGGAGCTTAGTGATGTCAAGACTCGGCTTGACCGTGTCGAGGGTTTCTTCAAAGACCAGGTCGAGGTTCGTCTGTGCAACCTACCTAGACCGGGGCAATTAGCTGAATGAGATGTGCTTTAGAGAAATAGCGAACCGCTAAAGCGACCGCCTTCTATTCTTGCACAACTTCCACCACCCGTGGAACCTGTATCATTACAGGAGCAGGAACCATCGACTTCAGAGGCGAAGGAGGGTTCTTCAACAGTGGACGAACAACTGACGGAACATGTGGAACCCACTGACAACCTCTTGCTGTCCCCTCCAGACTGGGAGGGTATCCCGTCCGCGGCGCTCGTCTCTGCTACGGAATCAGACCCTTTCTCATCACACCGACCGTCGTTCTCACCTCCGTCTTCCCTGGGCCAACGTTCGACTGCTACATCCTCTGCAGTCCCATTACACGCGTCCGGCAGCTTCACAGGCCCGACGCCTCGCAGACCCTACCAATCTCAAGCACACACCTCCCTCCACGAAGAACTATCCTCACAACTCGAGTCAATGGCCGCCCAGCTCAAGCGAAATGCCATCCACTTCTCCACGAACCTCGCGAAAGACAAAGCTGTCGTCGATGAAGCAGCGGAGAAGTTGGAACAGAACTTTGGGGTGATGCAGAAGGAGAAAGGAAGGTTGAGCTTGTTAAGTAAGAAGACAGGCGGTACGACGTGGATGACGCTTGGGATTGTGTTGGCTGTTGTGCTGATATTTGTGGCGATGATTGGGGTTATTCGGTTCTCAAGGAAGTGAAGGGCCTGCGAATAGGGGGTTTTGTGACGGTCTGGCTAGGAGATCATGTACGTTGTAGTTTTTATGGATTATGTATATGTCGTGTTTCGTTAATTTTATACCTTGTAGTATATTTTTGCAGCCGCAATTCCCAGGTAAACGGTCAGCTGACCCTCTGACTTCATAAATGGTGATATCGGCAATTCGGGGGAAGACCCCTTTGTTTCCCAACCCCACGTTTTCTTAATCGACGGTTCATCGCAGAGTGCACTACTCCTCAAGTATTGTGCATACCTATCGTTCGTCTCTCCACTTTCGCGTTCTGTCCCACTCGTCTACCATGCCATCGCACTCAACGGACGACAACCCTCCTCGACCTACTCGTAACCTCACTGGCAAGGTCGCGATCGTCACAGGTGCAGGCTCGCGTTCGCACGGGATAGGCAACGGTCGTGCGTCGGCTATTCTCTTGGTGGAGGCAGGCGTCCTCGTCGTTTGCGCTGACCTCAACCTCGGATGGGCGCAAACCACCGTTGACATGATCATCCGGGAATTCGGCTCCGTGCAGTCTGGAAGGGGGAAACCCATAGCTGTAGCAACTCAAGCAGACGTAACCAAACCCGCTGACTGCGAACGCATCGTCCAACTTGCTTTATCGACATATGGGCGTCTAGATATCCTCGTCAACAATGTCGGGATCGCTGGTCCGCCAGGAACAGCGGTCGACGTCGATGCGGAGCAATGGTCCAAAGCCATGGACGTGAACGTCACATCGATGGTCTTGATGACAAAGTACGCTGTGCCCGCTATGGAGAGGAATAAGAAGCGTGAGATTGGGGGAAGGGGGAGTATCGTGAATATGTCGAGTGTGTCAGGGATGTTTGGTGGGAACCCGATGTTGCTGTACCCCACGAGTAAGGGTGCAATTCTAAATATGACGAGGGCTATGGCGGCACATCATGCGTCGAGTGGGATTCGGGTGAATTGTGTTTGTCCTGGTGGGTCCTTCGTCTCGTTCTTCGCGCCATGAGCGTGGATAACTAACTCGACTTTCTCTCAATTGTGTGCATATAGGGATGCTGTATACGCCCATGCTCTATAGCGACGGAATGACCTCTGAAACACGCGAAGCTCGCCGTAAGAGGAGCCTCCTTCAAACAGAAGGGAATGGATGGGACGCCGGGTTGGCGGTAAGATTCTTGGCGAGCGACGAGGCGAGGTGGATTACTGGGGCTATGCTTACCGTTGATGCTGGGTATACAGCTGCGCCGAATGGGGGGACGGAGGAAAATGAGATTCTGTCAAAGACTTTGATGGGTGGTGCCAAACTTTAGTACCCGATATCATGCCTAATAAGCTCTCCGAAACGGTTGACGGTCGTCGTCTAACCTTGGGACTGACTCGATGGTTGGTAGTTTCGTCTATGATTTCTGTGGTGTGAAGGGGGTACATACTGAATGGTAAACTCGGAACACGACTAACAGCTTTTACAGACCGCAAGTGGCAACTGGTTAATATGCTCTGTATTGCTCAGACGTTTCGCGTAACTCCAGTGCTCAATAATTTGTTTACTTTCTAGTCGGGGCTTCGGTTACCAGCAGATCTAGACCCATAATTCTAAGTGCCATCAGTTGACTGTCAGGGAAATACTTCGTTCTCCCTCCCCAGCACCCTCGCCGGACCCATCTTGAGATCTACATTCTGGAAGTGCGGAGTAGCGAAGGGTAAGCATATAATGGCTTCCAGTCTGTGGCAACGGGAGGCTGCCCGTCGAGCTACCGACTTGAACCGTTCCTCCTCCGCCCTGGTCCGTTTTTGTAACTGTTGGTAATCGCCTGTGAAGCAGACCCTTTTGAGATGGTGTAGCTTTGCTAGGTCTGGGAAGAGTTTTTTCTTAAGTATGTAAATCGCTTAGTGGCTTTAGGATCGAGAGAGAGTCTATACCACTCACAGACTTGGGTATGTTAAGCCCTTCGGCATCCAGGCTCAACTCTCCCTAAATTCCCGTTGTGTAAATGGGTTCTATTAACGGTAAGTTAACGCTCCGGCCGTTAGAACGCCCGGATCAAATTTCCGTCAGGCGCCAGCTGTCGAAAGAGATAAAGGACTTGAAAGTTGATGGTCTTTTCGATTGAAAGACTGGTCAGTTGGCCAAGGATAGGGGCAAGTCTTTGAACATCTCGGAACCGACCCTGACCGTGAAACTCTCTAAGTCTGGTCTCATTGGGAGAGAGTACTAATGATAAAGCAACACACCATATTAAGGGCCTTTAAATTGGGCAAGAAACCATTGTATGCCGGGAACCATTGCCATTCTATGTTATTACTCCCAACAGCAATCCTTTCCAATTTCGGATGGCGTTTCCAGAAAGCAATGACGCCTGAAGAATCGTTGATGTCATTGTTTGCTAAATTTATTGAGAAGGAGGTTAAAAGCGGGAATGTAAGATTGAAAAATAGGGCCGGGCCCCACTTCTAATCGAACATTCAACGCCTGAAGATCGAAGGATAGCGACGTCAGCCAAGCGAGGCGTTTACGATAGTCGGGGTTGCTTAAGCCACCTTCGACGGATGAAAATCCAAGGTCTTTGATACCCTAAGTAAAAGTTGGACAAGGACTTGAAAGGAGGAAATACAATCAACTTACCCTTATCCCGAGTATTCCTGCTCGGTTGAGCCATGGTTGAGTCGATGGAGCAAGTCGCATCATCTTATTTAGACGAAGAGTGTATAAATGAGGGCACTGTTTCCTGAGAGCACTCCAAACAGAGTCGTCCAACACTCCGTTGGTTTTTGCAATATATTCTGCGTCGCAAAGGGTATGAGCTATAACACAAGTACAGTTCTAGTGCCCGCAAGCCAGGAAGGGCCCCCATGACGATGAGCTGATTCAGCCCTTCCATGACAACTCCCTCATCACGATTCCTCCCGGCCCTGGAAGGGAGCCAAGTTGATGTCAAGTGAATCTGTCGTACATTCCACCCTCTTGCTGGAACGTTATTTAGCAAGGGTTGAATGACCGGGAGAGCCTCGTGTTCGTTTGGGAGAATCAAAAGCAGCGGGAGGACTAGAGATGAGATTTGACGATTTGTGAGGGAAAGCGATAGAACGGTATGGGGTGTAATATAGAGCGGGAGGCAGTCCACAATGATGGGGAAGATATCCAAGGGGAGGTCGACTAGTGCTGTGCGATGTTTTCTAGCCATAGCTGTATGGGACCTTGCGAGTGGAAAGAGGTGTGATGGGTGGCGACGACTACGAGGACGCGGCTTTTTATGTGACTTTAGACAGTGGCTATGGGTGG
>FTPT01000150.1:0-61080 GCA_900156845.1 Coprinopsis strossmayeri
CGCATCCGCCGATACGACCGTACCCGGGGTGCTGCTGCCTCGCATCCACTGTTCTCAGCAAAATGTAAGAGGATCGCTTTCGCATAAAATGTCATCTGGCAACATTGAGAATGTTCATATATGCATAGTCGAGGCTACAAATGAGGGAATGATATAGAGGGTATGGGTGGCATGCCAGGAAGGGAGAACGGCAAGTCCCGACTACGGATCAACTGAGCTACCGTGCCGGTAGGCGGCAGGCATCCTTACGTCGCCGATTGGGTTCAGTATACGTCGAAAGACGTCTCAAGTACGTTTGATGCGATCAAACGCAACACGCAGTAGGGGTCGATTTGAGGGCACAAGAAACCCCCCTACAGGTCCATTAGTCAGCATTAATCTAGGTGCCTTAGGTGATGATCCTGAGACAAATATAAACATTACGCGAATGACCGTGATTATCCTACATAAATGTTTTGCACAGGGACTTCAAGAATTCCAATCACCTTTTCGCTCCCCTTTCCATCACGCGATGATCTTGGTTAACCTAGCCCTGGGCCTGAATCCGCGCCCCAAGCTAGACAACGGTTGCAGCCTTACTAGTAGCGAAGCTGCTATCGGATTGGTTCGATGTGCTTGAAGATGCTCTTGTATAGAAATGGTAGCGAGCTTGCTCGGTCCGAAGGTTAATTGACTGAAGCCTATCGGAATTATCGATGCATTGGGACGAGGGTTGGCGAGGGGTAAATTGGGTACTCCTAAGTCTAGGCAACATAGGAGTATTAATTCGGGAGGCGAGCTGAGGCCTCTCGACCAGCGCTAATCTTATCTTATCTAAGATAAGGGATTCGAGCACCCTCCGCCAACGTCATCGAATGGCTAGACACTCTGTACACCCTTCTTAACGCCCCACTTCCCCATACCATAGTTAATAGACTGTAATACACTCGACTGGCGGTAACATATGGGCAAACAATATATCCGAGTAATGGCGGGCCCTTCACTCGACAAGCTCGTTCCCATCTCTGTCAACACTTCTACACCGCACCATATCGCCTCAGAGCTGTTCGAAGGTGATGTGGCGGCATACATTAAGGACTTTCAGGGCAAGGATGGGAAAGTTAAAGACAGCAAATACTTTGGGAGGGAGGATAGGCAGGGTGTTACGTGGAGCATCCAGGTTCGCGGTATGTGTTTGTGGTTCTGGTTTTCCGAGTTGTTGGCTGATGAGTTTGAATGTGGTTGAATAGGTAGATTCCTAGTCCCGCATAATGCTGATGATATACTGTTCCTTTTATCGGCCTCTCAGACTTCCTTGGGGAACCAGTGCGGTTCTGCGATTCATGAAGTACGTCCGACTCTTGTTCGGTCTCTCTTAATTGCTTTTGCGAATACTAAATGTACAACGGTGGTGTCATTGCCTCTATAGTTATATGGACCCCACACTTGAACATGACCTCCAATCCCAATCGAAACCGTGTGCGCTCTCCCCTCTCATCTCAACTATGCCGTATTTCGCGCATCACCATGCTCGAGCCGAGCCGTCTGCTCAGGATGAGGATCCATTTCCGCCGAGAACACCTCTGACGGACGATACATCTGAGCTTCATCTGGCCTCCACGTCAAGTGATGACAGTAGTCGCGGCTCTCCAGCGATCTCCGATCCTGGCAATTCACCTTCATCAGGACGGACCCCTCCTTCTGCGATGTCCACTTCCACGATAGGATCTGCCTATAGTACGGCTGTCGAACCGCCTATGAGTGCTTTGGTCGATGGAGATATGCCTGCGTGTACACACTCGGCTCATCCGGCTTATAGCGAGATGCACTTTGAAGCTCCCGCACAACGTAGGTCGTACTTTAGCTCGCCCGAGAATCGGACAAAAGTTACTTTTGGGCCCCTCGTATGTTTCCTTGCCTAACTTCCTTTATTTAAAAATAAACTCATGCCTTGCAGGATATCATACACACAGATTTTTGCTACGGGTCCATATCTTTCTCCCCCTCTTGATCTCTGCAGCTACCTGGCGGACTGTCGTTTGATTTGATGCGGTATTGGGATGGACAGCCCGTGAAGTTTGTGTGTTGTGAGCGGGTTCGGGGGCTTCGGAAGAATTCTGAGCTTGTTGAAGACGGAGACGGAGATGAAGACGATAATTTAGAGGATAGGAACGGAGACCCTTGGGGGAGGATGTTCTGGTGTGTGTGTATTGAGATGGTTGACGGTGAAGATGAAGATGAAGATGGAGATGAATATCAGGGTCAAGAGGAAGAGGAGGAAGAGGAAGGGATGGGTAGGAGAGACGGGGAAGTTGACGACATTGACTGATGTTAAGTGGGAATCGGTGCTCACTTTCGTTGAGGCCCTAGGGGCAGTTAGTTAATTCAAGAGCATCTAGGTAGATTCATTTTTTGCTGGTAGGCATTTGGCACGCAGAGTTAATATACTTGGACACCCGGGCTTGAGCGTGAATAGGCAAGCTAAAGTCACATAGATTAGACTAGATGAAATAATCTATGGCTGTGTGTGAGATTATAGTGGCCGCCGGGCCAACTTGCTCGCGACTGATCATGAGACTTTGGACGCGTTCGAGTGTACTCTATCGACCATTTGGAGTAGTAATGATATGAATACCCCAACGAGCAATAGTATTCTGAAATGTTGTGGGTGAAGTTTCTATCCTGGATTTTTTGTATGTGACTCGGAAAGGTGCGAGATCCTTCTTCAAGAATTGCATCGGATTAGAAGTGTCATGATTGCTCTAGCTAATCGTTCTTCCCTTACGTCTTGGACCTATGTATGTGTATATACCCTACTTTTATGGCACTCGATTCACCCTCTAACACCAGACTTCGAAACAATGGGGTTTGTAGCCATTCAACTGGGACATTTGTATAATGTCTAGGAACGCAGGTATACGGTTTCATTTTAACTATATAACAGCCAGCATAAGAAAAGGAGGGTGGAAATTGGAATACGATCCAAGAAGCACTGCCCACGCGGTGGAGATACAGGAAAATGAAATTACATAAACGAATGGTGCTGTGTCGATCCGATATGTCCAGGGTATCATCCCGTCATCTCCGGCATTGCACACCGAGTCATGGAGGGTGCCCAACGACACAGTATGGGGCTGAAGACGGCATTGGAAATCCACCAGGTCTGACAGTGTGAAATCGTGCATTTTAAGCTCTCGTCGGACCTGGGGCGGGTTTCTATGTTCCGTTTTGGGCTCCGTTGGTCTGGGAGCCTTCCGAGGGTGACACCATCTACAACGATCATGCATCAGAAGCCGACTCTTAGGAATACAGCGCAATACGCACCTCGGCTGCGTCCTCTTCTTCATCCCCTTTGTAAAGGATTGCCGCGAATTCAACGTCGCGGGGCGAGGGCGGCGGAGATACCTCCTGCAATGCAACACCATTGTCAGCCGACCGGGTGAAGAGCGAGGGGATAGCCTGTGATACGCACCACCTCGACCGTGGTAGTGATCGTGATGATGATCATAACTGTGCGGTAGGAAGGGGAGGGCGGGGTACGGGTGAGCGGAAGTGGAGGGTGCGGTAGGGGAATGAACTCACCGATAGAGGGTGGGGGTATGGAGAAAGAAATATAGAGAAGTGGAGTTAGTGGTTAAGTCCAAGTCAAACGGACCTGGGTATTTAACGAAACTCAACTTTGCTCCTACGTACACCCGGCCTTGTTGACATTTATTTTTGCAATGCCATAATGCCCGTCGCACATCAGATATGAAAGCAATGTAACGGCATCCCTCTGGAATCTGAACACACTTTAAGGCCGCTTTGACGCATATCAGGCCGGTTAGCTACGTCGAAGTTGCCTCCAAGTACTACCCCTCGCTTGGAGAGTGTCTCCAGGGTGACGCCGCCACGAGAACCATGGGGATGAGAGCCTTCGGCCTGGAGCACTGCAGAGCTAATTCCTTTGCCCTCTCGCCAGACAGTCCCCCCATACATCGGGTGCACATATGACCTAACCCTCAATCTTTTGCGAGTCCAAGATCTTATTACGACACCGACCTTATTTTGTTTTCGTCACAATGATCCTTATCTTCTGCGAGACCAAGATCTCATTACGACACTGCTCTAACTTTGTTTTCGTCGCACGGTAATCCACAGACAGATAAGTAGAATCCAAGTTACCGCAACTTCCGGAATTATTCGACTCTTGTTCCTGTAAATTTTCAGTACAGAGACTTCCAGATAGTCAGGGACAGCGGCAAAGCGGTGATATTAGACTTTACAAGCCCTAATACCATCGTCTTCCGGCTCTACCATGACAGTATCAAGCACGGGACCTTTCAAGATCGAGAATATTGAACGTGTGGGTAGTTTACTCTATGCTCTATCACCTAGCACCCTCATTGGGCTTTTCTGGGCTTCAAAGACAATTACACGTCCAAGGAATGCGATAATAGATCGACTGAATAATCTCGAAGTCTTCAGACAGACCTGAGACTTGAGTTTGAGTTTTTCCTCAGTTGGAAAATCAGCTGTCCATCATCAAACTTCTGGGTCGCTTACATACTCCATTACCCTTCGGCTCCAACCAGGTGATGTACATAGACCTTGTCACAACGGTTTATGCGACTATGAGAGTCTGTCAGTTGGCAAGCGAATAGCGTCAGACCAAGCGAATTGGAAAGAACAACAGATGCCTGTTTTATGTTACGCCAAGGTCGCGACGTTTGTATGGAGCGAGATGCGGAGTTTGAGGACCGAGTGAAAAACGGCCGGGCGGACAACCGAGGATGCTGCATTGGTGCAGGGAGACGGTCGCCTCGTTGCATGTACACATATGCGTACCAAATTCTTCGCGGCCGGATCGGAATAACTAGGGCCTTGAGAATCTATCAAAATCTACTCTCTTACTAGAAAAGCAGGGTGTAAGGTCAGTCCTCCTGAATACACCCATTTGAGGTTTCCTGACCTCGTAACTCAGCTTACAAAACCTTTTCGATTCGTTTGTACCTACTAGGGAGCTCTGTTTTGGGATACTTTAATGAATTACATTTAACCTGCTGTGTTGTCTAGAAGGAGAGCTCTTGTTCACATCTGCGTGGCAGTATAGAGTAGATACCATCTAAGCACTTAAAAGGGGGGGGGGGAAAGACTATAAACCCAGGAGCTTTGCAGCCAACTGGGGTCTACAATGTAAGGGGCCAGAACCGACCATGTCAAATAGTTACGCCTCAGTCTTTCCGACCAGAGGATGCATTTGTAAACACCAACGTCCACGTCTTATGCCTTTTACTTACCCTTCAGAATCGCAAGGATAAATGGTACATACCACTGAATAAGATACCACACAACAGCATAAACAGGATATAGAAAACCAAAGACGTACACCCTATGAACACAACCAGTACAATTGCATTTACAATCCAACTCCTACAACACTGAAATTCGAAAATTGGACGAGACAATTAAATAACGAATCCTAAATGCCAAGAAGAAATCCAGGTCTACATATACAACAAAGATCCCCGAGTCTATCCTGAAATGAAACATACACAAACACTCCACCCCGTCTCCGTCCTCGTAAGTAGCCCAATACGACACCCAAAGTCTCCATCATCGCTCAACAACCGGAAACCTCGACTCCACTTCACCTTCGCCTTCACTTTCTACTTCTCCTTCTGCTTCTACTTCTCCCCCATATCCCCCTCCGCCCTCCAAACCAGCTCCACCACCCTCGCACGAGTTCAAAACATCCATCGTATCCAACGACTCAGACGCCAACCTCTCACCATCCCTCTCCCTCTCCCGGTCCTCACCACCACTCTCAAAGCTGCCTCCATCATCCCCGTCTCGCACCTCACCAGGATCAAAACCAGATCCAGATCTAAAACCATCGACACCCTCCCCAGGCGAATCAAACCCCGCAAACCCGGGCGAGTCAACATTCGGACGCGAGTTGGAATGAGGAGGCGAACCAAATCCGGGGGCAAATGAGTTCGAGTGTGGTGAGGCTGAGCCTCCATACACATCCATCGAATTCGAACTTGGACTCGGACCAACAGCTTCATCCACACTTGCATCACCCAGTCGAGACCCACCCCCATCCCCAAACCCACTTCCCCACCCAAACCCTCCTCCACCCAGACCTCCCTGAAACCTCGACGCCCCCAACGTCGAGTGGTCAGGCGGCGGCGACCATCTCGAGCTTACAAGTCCAGCAGGCGTCCACCTCTCTCCCCTATCTCTCTCCCCATCTCCACTCCCACTTCCAATCAAATCTCTCAAACCCTTCTCCCGGCCCACACCCACACCCACACCTCTCAGACTAGACTGGCCCAACAACGCCCCAAAACTCGGTACAGGTCGCAACGACAAAGGCGCAGGCGTGGGGGACGGAGACCTCGAGCGCAAATCTTCAATTCGAAGCGGCGGCGTTCGTTCTTTGCCATTCCCGGCTTCTCCTCCCTCCTCCTCCACGTCTTCTTCCCCCTCCCCATTTCCACCTCCCTCTTCTGTTATACCGTTCTCCCCATTCTTAACCTTAACCCTACTCCTCCCATTCACCCCGGGCGAATTGGAATGCCCCCTCGAAACCGGACTCAACCTCGACCCGCCTCTCGACCTCGACCGCGCAAAAAGCCTCCCAAACAACCGAGGCGAAAACGAGTCCAGGTCAAAATCCAGCGAGTCAGGGTTGTTGAGCAAGGGCGAAGGCTGAGCTCCAGCGCGGACGTGGGTCGGAGTGGCGGCGGTCGTCCAAGTCGAGTTTGCTCGGGTTTGACCGGGGTTGGTGGTGGTGGTGGTGGTGGGAGTGGAATAAGGTTGAGTGGTTTGGGTTTGAGCGTTGGTTGGAGTCAAAGTCGAGTAAGCCCGAGCTTGAGGATTTGTGGGAGTGGAATGAACCCAAGTTGGAGGATTAGTAGGAGTAGAATACGGGCGAGTCGGGGTAACAGTCGAACCAGAACGAGGCGTCGAAGTAGAAGCAGGCGCCGAAGACCAGGTATGAGACTCAAGTTGGGGTTGCGTTGGGACCAGAAAATCCGTGTTCGTATCCGTAGTGTGATTGCCAGGCGTATATAGATTCGCATCGGTAGTCGGATTTATAGATGTGTTCAGGTTCATAGGCATATCAAGACCCAAATCCAAACCGAACCGAACCGGAAGAGGTCGAACCGCACTCAACTCCCCCAAACTCGAACCACGTTGAACCGGATTCGAGGAGATCGCACGCGGAGTATGGCCAGCATTCAGCGTCAAACGATCAGGCGTAGGAACCACCGCCATCGCGTTCAAAGGCGTCCGCGTCCGAACACTTTCTAGCAGCACCTCCTCCTCCCCCCTTTCTCGGAACGGACTCCCCAATGGATCACTGGGTCGGTGGCTCTCTTGCTCTTCCTCGTCTTCATCGACATCCTCAGTCCCAGTCCCAGTCCCAGTCCCAGTCGCACTTGCAGTCGCACTCGCACCAACGCTAGCACCCCCTCCACTACTCCCCTCACCCCCACCCCCACCCGTATTATCAAGCAGCATCGTATGCATAAGCGGCGTCTCCAACTCCATATCCGAGCGCTCACTCCTACTCGGACTCGCTTCTACACCCAGACCCATAGCCACGCCCGGGGAAATTGGAGTGGGTAGAATACCCTCATGGCTTCCGAAGCTGCCTGATGCTGGACGGTTGGCATCTCGCATATCTGAATTCGGTGGAGGGAAATCGTGGTCGATGCTGTTTGGCGTCGGGAGACCACCACCATCCACATCCTCAACACCGTTCCGCGCCGAATTCAGGCGATTTCCATCCGGTCCTCGACTTGCATTCGCGTCCACGTCCACATCCACGTTCTCCTCCTCGAATACGCGGGGCCCACGACCAGGCGTCTCCGGTCGAGGCGATCGGTGGTGTACACGCTGTTGCCCTTCCCCTGCCTCTCCATCTGGATCGTCTTCGCGAACCAAGCGAAACGTCGCCTCACCATCATCATACCCTTCCCCTTCCTCTTCCCCTACATCGGTCATCGCCTCTTTTTCTTCCTCGTGCTGGACCTCTCGCCTCTCCTCACGTCCACGCTCCACTCCATTCCCATCCACACCCGCATCCTCACCAACACTCCCGCTTCTCCTTCTCCTTCCACTCCCACTGTCACTCCGATCTAGATCTCTTGCACCTTGACTTTGACTTTGACTTTGACTCCCACTCCCAGCAACACCACTCAAACTCTCATCCCTCACTCCCCTACTACTCCCACTCCCATCCCTCACCTCCCTCCTCAACTCTTCAAACTTGCTCAAAAGCTCACGTTCCGAATTTCGCAGTCTAGAAATGTATGAGCATCACTTCATAAGGAACCGAAACAAAATGGAAAGAGGGGGGGGGGAAGAAAAAGCATCTCATCACGAAACGAAACGGGTTACAGGAATAGAAAAGAAGAGAAGAGAAGAGAAGAGGAAAAACAACGTACCGCTCACACTCCTTCTCAACCGTACCCACCCTCTCCCAGAGTTCTCGACACATACGTTCGAGTACAACCTAAAAAAATAAAAATAAAAACATGCAAACCAGATCAGTCAGTCAGTCCGTCACAGTCCGTCCACGCGTTTGAGAAAAAAAAAAAAGGGGGGGGGACGATTGGGGATAAAATTAAAAAAAGTAAAACTGAAACTGAAATGCGATGATAAGAGGGAAAGGAACGCAAAAACCAAAAAAAAAAAAAACCGGACACAACAACAACGGAAAAAGGCATCACCACATGCCAAATGCCAAATGCCAGGGCAGCATCAAGGAAGCAGATTTTCCGAGGTAGGTCAACCCAACCCAAAAAATGGTAGTGCCAATTCTCAAGCTCAATGCGACGTGTTTCGAGGTCAATATCGAGGACGCCGACCAAAGTATATATCACAGCACCCACAACAACTCGGGTCGCAACGTAACGCCAAACACAAGAAACGGGAAACGAGAAGGAAAACTGAATTCCAAAATGAAACGAGTCCCAGTCGAAAGTCGAAAGAAAGACACGAGAGGCAAAAAAAAGCACTGTTGCAAGAATAAAGAATAAAGAAAAAGGTACCGCAAAGGTACCGCGACGGAAAAAAGATCGAGAAAAGAGGTGAAAAAGGGGGAAAGGGAAAAGGGACGTACCACTCTCTCATCATCCTTTTCATCTCTCTCTTTTTCCTTCTCATCCTTATCCTCACTTTTCTTTTCTTCACCACACCCTGATCCACTCGCACTCGCACTCTCAGCCCTCCTCACCTCCCCAAACTCATCCACCCTCTTTCCAAATTCAGCTATATCGCGTTTGAAGGCTTCAACCACCTTCGTTTCTTCTTTTTCATCTTTTTGATTTCGAGTTCCATTTTCATGCGACACGTCTCCTAGTTCTTCGTCATCCTCGACTTGTCTTTCACCTTCCTCGTCCCTATCATCATCAAGACGTCGACCTTCCAGACCGTCCGAACCCATTCGACTCTTCACACCCCCACACACCCGCATCCCCCGACTCGTCCACCCAAACTCGTCCACTCTCTCGCCTAACCGCTCAATCTCTTGCGCAAAGTCTTGGAGATTGAGGGTGTCCCCATGTCCTTGTCCTTGTTGGTGTTCGTCGATGGGTGGCGTAGATGCAGGTATCGAGGATGTCGGTGTAGGCAGTTTAGATTTAGATTTAGGTGACAATGTAGATGCTGGTACCGGCCGCCCCACCGACGTCGATGCAACAGGAACACCCGGCGAGTTCAGAGGAAGAAGAGCAGAGGAAGGACGTAAATTTTGAGGGAGGGGTAGCGCAGGCGACGGCGAAGGCCGCGAGAGAGGTATAGGTGTAGGTATAGCATGAGGCATGGGTATCGGTGGTGGCACTGCAGAGGTACTTCCACCCGAACCACAACCAGGTCGTTGGCCAGTCGACCGTCTCAGCGCCGAAATCTATATACTCGCGTTAAACTAAGCCAAACGAATGGCATGAAACAAACACACACACCTTGTCGCTCAAAACCCCAATCTCAACTTCGAGCGCCTTGTTCCTGGATACGGCCCACTCCAGGGCCTGAGATACGTCCGCATCTTTGGTTTGGATGTGGTGCACTAGTAGAGCGTTGGAGAGGGACTGTTCGAGGGTGGAGATGCGCATGATTTGTTGTGACGGTGTTGGACGAGACATTGGTTCTGGATTAAAGTCAATAACAAAAGAACTAGAAGGATAACCAGGACAGAACGCACCAACAACACCAGAAGCAGCCCACCCAGCCCTCCTAACACATCCCACACTATCGCTCTCGACGAGCTCGATAAAGCGGCCCACGACCTCGCGCATCTCCTCCACCTCCTCCTTTGCTTGCCTCAGCAGCTCTTTGAGAACCTTGACGCGTGCTTTCAGTTTCCGTTCTTGGTATTCCTGAGCTGGGCCTTGGTCTTTTTGCGTGTTGTGGTGGTGGTGGCACGTGTCGGTAGGAGCGTCGTAGTAGCGTCGATGCCCATGCGTATTATGCACACGCCCGACACCGACAGACGGAGAAAAAGCTTCCATTATACCCAGCTTTTCTCTTCCATAGATGCCTAGCGAAGAGGAAGAGGAAGACGGCGATGACGACGGACACGGCACGGGACCCGTGCGGAGGGCGGCCCGGTGGGAATCGGTGATGCGCGGGTACTTAGGTACATATTGCGAGGCTGGGCACTGGAGGAACAAGGAACCACGAGCAGCATATGATCAGAATGGGAATATATGTCTCAAAGAACGCTTCCCGGTGCTAGTCCAAGAGCCGAAGCATCAAAGGGTTTGCAAAAAAATCTCAAAAAAAATCTCAAAAAACAGCGTCTCCGCGTCTGCGACAATTGGTAGATCTAGATGCGCCCCGAGCCCTCAGACTCTCCTATCCTGTCCTCGGGGCCACCTATCAGCTGCTCTCTCTACTTCGACGAAAAGATGCTCCTCTTATCTAACGTCTCCCTCTTTCAAAGTTCCAATTGGACCTTCATCTTCAATAACGCGCTCGAGCCCTAGATCTAGATCCAAAACATCGCAGGTCGTTCTTCGATTTCTTGAGATAGTGCTAATATTATTATTATGATCAAGACTAGAACCTACTGGCCATGGTATAGCAAAGGCAAAGCTACAATCTGAGAAGGGGTACGAGTCTTGTAAGCAAAAGGAAGGCGGGTCAGAAGTCTCAAAGAAAGAAAGAAAGAAGAAAAGTCGAGCCAAGTTCCATGCGGTCGTTCAAAGAAAGGAACTTGGAACAAGTCCAAAAATTACATAACACATAACATATACGAGGAGAAATGGGCTATTGGCAATCCGTGGTTTGCGTTCTCTCTCCAGCACATCGCATACCGAATCGTCGAGGACGGTATTCAGCGACTCGGCGAGCGTAGAGCTGAACGCGAACATTGGAAATCCACCAGGGTTCGAGAACAGAAATAGAAATTTGTTCATTTCAGGCTCTCGTCGGAACCTTGGGTCGGTTTCTATTGTTCAATGTTCTTCAGACTCCGTCGGGTCCCGAGACTATCGACGACGAAGGCCAGGCCATGAGCCAATAGCCACTTGCAATTGGAGAGCATCGTACTCGCCACTCCACGCCATGGTTATCTCGTTACCTTTTTCCCGTGGATACGTCCAATAAGTTGTTCGCAAGGTTACAGGAACTGGGGGACCATCCACGCAGGTCTAATGATTACGGTGTACATTCGTGTATAGTCCCCGTATAACTAAATAGATATATAACAGAGAGAAAGGGAATAAAAGGGTTGAAAGAGTGTGGAATATGTGAATATGTATCGTTGTAGGACGCGAGAAGCACTCGGAGAAATAGAAAGATGACAAATGACATGCAAGGAGTGATGTGTGCGAAAGGATAGATAGATGCGAATCGATATTATCATCCCGCCATCTCCTGCACCGCACACCGAGTCGTCGAGGACGCCCAACGACCCAGCACGGGGCTGAAGACGTGAGAGAGTGAAATTTTTTACATTTCACGCTCTCGTCGGACCCGGCGTGGGGTTTCTTTGTTGTCTTTTAGGCTCCGTTGGTCTGGGACCCAAGTTCGTTCGAAGGCGACTGTGAATCAGACACCATCTCTCTCTCAAGTTGGAAAAAAAAAAAAAGGTAATACACACTTCGAGCGCCTCGTCGATGCCAGAATCGCCGCTGCTGCTATAGAGCAAGGCGGCAAACTCGAGGTCGTGTGGGGAGGGCGGGGGCGTTTGAAAAGTTAAAGTCAAACGGACCTGGGTATTTAACGAAAAAACCAACTTGTCACAAGAGCTTCAGAGGCCACGCTCGCTCGTCATAATACTTAGTATGTAGACCGTAGAACGGGTACATACGTAGCATGTGTCGTGCCTCAGCTTTCTCAGACTTGGTCGTCCAGACGCCCTACTTATTCGCTCGCCAACTGGACTTCTAAATAAACTCTCACAGTCGAAAAGATGGTTATCGATCTCTCTCTCTCTGTATTGGGGTAAGCAGAAGCCGCCGTAACATCGCAGATCTCAGTGCGACCATTGTGACAGGGTGTATGATGTATGTACAGAACCTGGTTGGAGCCGTATGGTAATGGAGCATGTAGTATGTAAGCCACCGTCTCGCTCATCAAGGGTCCAGCTTCCAAGAAGCCAAGAAAATGCTCAGAACTCGTAGTCCCAAGTCGGACTAAAGACTTCCAGACGATTCACTCAATGCATCCCTACATGTCTCTGAGCGTGGAGATGTCTCCGTAGCATCAACGAGGCTATTCAACGATAGATAGCATATTAAATTCAACTTGAATATGTTGTTTCCTCCTTTGCGTTCCTGAGATGATAGAACCTCCAAGCAACGAGTTTAAAGTTCAACGTCGCCACTGTCATTTCGCTCTCTGGCTTTCTAAAAGTCACCGTATTGAAAATTTTTTTAATAGAAGCAAGAAGTGGATTGAACACGGAGCTTGCCGTAAGGCTCATATCTATCTGAAGATCATCGTGCGACGAAAATAAACACAAAGGGGGTATCGTAATAAGATCGTGGACACTCGCAGAAGATCCAGGGGTTAGTGTTCAGATCCTCCTATGTACTTAATAGGCGTCAAGAGCCCAAAGCGACCCTTTTATTTTCGACCCTGCAAGTCAAAATATTGCTTCTGGATCATCCTCGCACGTCGTAAGCACTGGCCCCAGAGACTCGAACACCAGGAAGTGTCATCAGATTCCAGAAGGATGCCGTTACATTACTTTTTATGTCTTAATATGATGTGCATACAGACGAAAAATAAATGTCAACAAAGGTGAATAACAAAGGTGGTTTTTTCGTTAAATACCCAGGTCCAATTGACTTCAACTTTTCAAACACCACCACCACCACCACCACTTCACCTCTTCCCTCATCCACCCCCACTCCAAATCGGTGAGTCGGTCCCCCTACTACGTCCTGAACGTCTACTCACTGCGCCGCGCGTACCCGCCCTTCCCAGTCATGATCATCATCACTGTCACCACAACCGTCGAGGTGGTACGTACCTTTGACACTATATTATTATATCTCTTCCCTCTTCGCTCGGTGTGGCTGACATTGTCATTGCATGCTTCCAGGAGGTCTCGCCACCTCCCTCCCCCCACGACCTCGAGTTCGCCGCCTTGCTCGACAGCGGCGACGGCAACGACGAGGTAGCCGAGGTATGTATTACCTTTTATCCTAGCTTGAAAGTGGCGGTCTCTGATTCACGATCGTTGCAGGCGACGCCGCCATCGCCGGCGACAGGCTCCCAGACCAATGGAGCCTAAAAGCAAACAAAGAAACCCCACGCCGGGCCGACGAGAGCCTGAAATGAAAGATTTCGCTCTCTCAGACCTGGTAGATTTCCAATGCCGTCTTCAGCCCCCATGCTGAGTCGTTGGGCGCCCTCGACGACTCGGTGTGCGACGCAGGAGATGGCGGGATGACAATACCCTCGACGCTTCTTATCGATTCGCATCTATGCACCATATCCACTTATCCTTTCGCACACACATCACTCCTTCATGTCATTTGTCATCTTTCTGTTTCTCCGAGAGCACCGCGTGGACAGTGAGTGCTTCTCGCATCGTACAATACAAATACATACACACACCACACTCTTTCTCTCTATTTCTATTTTTTTGCTCTTTTATATACCTAGTTGTACGGGAACTATACACGAATGTACACCGTAGTTAAACCTTGCATGCAAAGACATAATCTCTGACTCTCGAGCAGATGCGGCCGATAAGTTGTTTGCAAAGTTGGGTTAGAAGGAGCCCCGGGAATAAAAGGTAACCATCAGCCTTGGAAGTGGTGAGTACCTGTACGACGCTCCGACTGCTGGTTGCTACTTATTCATGCACGGTCGTCGGTCTTCCTTTTGTCGACAACAAGTTCCCAGCCCAACAGGACCTAAAGCACAAGCATATCATTGAACTAGCCCAGGGTCCAACGAAAGCCTGAAATGAACAATTTCGGCTCGTGGACCTCAGAGATTTGTAGTGTCGTTTAGGTCCAATGCTAGCCGAGTCGCTGGGTGCCCTCACACAATTCGGTATGCGATGCTGGAGATGGCGGCGGAAAAGTCACTAAACCACGATCTATAACCCATTTTCATATGCATTATGTAAGTTTGGACTTCTTCCCTCCGGCCGCATGGACTCCCTCCCACCTTCTTTTTCCGTTCTCCCTTACAAAACTCGTACCCACTTCACGCTGTATATATACCCCAATGCACCAGTAGATTCTAGTTATCATAATGTCAGCACTATCAAAGAATCGAAAACGACAACACTCTGCCATATTTATGTCTAGAGCTCGAGCGTTGATCTAATTGGAATGATCTAGGGACGTGCCGTTAACCCATCAATTTAAGTCTTCGGTCCGATTCCATGATTCAAAGGACGTCGTAGAGCTGACTGCTAGCGTCGAGTATACTGTATATACTACACAGTGGGCCGGCGGGAATCGGTGATGCGTAGGTATGTTATCTAACCCTTTTCCCTTTCTTAATCCCTCGTCTCTTCGCTTTCAAGCCGTGTGTTCCGTCAAATAGTGTTTACGCGACGGTTGGCCAGCTTTAGAAACATTGGATCATTGTTTGGTATAGGAGGCGCTTCTAGTATTCGGACCTTCAGATGCTCGAGGCTTTGAGTCGCCCAATAAGGCAGCCAGTAGTGTTTCCGCACACCTTCCACAATCGGGCGCCCTGTCTCCGTTGTGTCAGACTGTGTCACGGGATTTTTAAGATGTCATTTGACAACCCCTTCCTTTCGTATACCATTTTGAATCTCGAAGCTTAACGGGATCCCTTTACTTCGAACCGCCGCTGCGAATCGTTTTAAGATTAGTCTCAACTATAAGGCCCCGATTTACTTAGGTTCGACGTTCTGCGATGCTCTCCGGAGGCGAAGAATTTGGATGACTGTTTTGCTTATTCTCCGTGTATCCGACCGGGTGAACCTGTTGTATTTGCGACGTTACAGTCTTTACAAACATAGGCTCGCCATACTAGTATCTCTACTAGTCTGTAGATAGAACGGGCATGTTTCGTGGCTCAGCTTTTGACTGGGGTTAGACATACTCCTTGTTCGCTCCTCAACTGGACTTCTAGACTCTCACTCTCGCAGTCGAATAACAGAACATTATCGATCTCTCTGTACTTACTGGTCGGTGTAAAAACCGCTTCGGGATTTATGATCGTGGCAGATCTCCGACGCGACCATGGTGACCATAGGGTGTGTAGATATCATTACAAAACCTGGTTGGAACCGTATGGTAAATAGGAGTATGTAAGCTGATCAAGTTCCAACTTCCAACAAACCAAGAGAAGACTCAGACCCTTAGTCTCAAGTAGGACTAACGTCGTTCGACTTTGTGACCATTCACTCAATGTATCCCTGCATGAAGTTGTCCCCGTAGCATCACCTGCCACCCAACGAGGCCATTTAATTGAAAGGTAGCATTTCTAAACCCATTATACGTTGTATTTTCCTTCGCGTTCCGGGCCATGATAAGAGCCTCCAAGCAACCAGTTTAAAGTTGCCACCACCTGGCCCTTGGCCTTGGCTTTCTTCTCTGGACTGAAAGTTTTTTGGAAGCAATGGCGGATTCAACCACGGAGCTTGCCGTAAGGCTCATATCTATCTGGAATATCATCGTGTGACGAAAATAAAACAAGGGGCATGTACCGTAATAAGATTGGGGACTCGCAGAAGACCCAAGGGTTTTAGAGTTCAGATCCTTGTATGATGGACCGACGTTGGCGGATATCATGTCCTCCTACATATTGGCGAAAGGGTCCACAACTTCCAGGTCCACTAGTCGAGGGCTCTGCTCGCGCTCTTGTTGTGGTGTTCCTCCGGGGAGGCACTCCAAGTGTGGGTGTGGGAAGGGAGGCTGGAGTTGTATATCCACCGTTACAGCTCGGCAAAGCCAATGCTTATTCAAAGACGTCAAGGCGACCTTCAATTTTCGGCCCCCTCTAAGTCAAAATCTTGCTTCTAGATCATCGCACGCACTACTGGCACCAGAGGGCTTCAACCAGAAAGTGTCATCAGATTCCAGAAGGATGCCGTTACATTACTTTTATGTCTTAATATGATGTATGGAGGGGATGATGGCATACAGACGAAAAATAAATGCCAACAAAGGCGGGCGTACGTAATAAGAAAGTTGGTTTCTCGTTAAATACCCAGGTCCGTTCGACTTCAACTCTTCAAACACCACCACCACCTCACCTCTTCCCTCTTCCCACCCCCACTCCAATCGGTGAGTCGATCCCCCTTACTATCGCGTCCTGAACTTCCACTCATGCTGCACCCGCCCTTCCCAGCCATGATCATCATCACGGTCACAACAACTGTTGAGGTGGTACGTACCACTATCCCTTCCCTCTTCGCCCGGTTTGGCTAACATTGTGGTTGCATGCATGCTTCCAGGAAGTCTCACCACCGCCCTCCCCCCACGACCTCGAGTTTGCCGCCTTGCTCGACAGCGGCGACGGCAACGACGAGGCAGCCGAGGTATGTATTACCTCTTATTCTAACTTGAAAGCGACCGTCTCTGATTCACAATCGTTGCACATAGACGCCGCCATCGCCGGCGATAGGCTCCCAGACCAACGGAGCCAAAAATTAACATAGAAACCCACGCCGGGCCGACGAGAGCCTGAAATGAAAGATTTCGCTCTCTCAGACCTGGTAGATATCCAATGTCGTCTTCAGCCCCATGCTGAGTCGTTGGGCGCCCTCGACGACTCGGTGTGCGACGCAGGAGATGGCGGGATGATTATACCCTGGACGCTTCTTATCGATTCTCCTCTATATCTATCCCTCTCGCACACATCACTCCTTCATGTCATTTGTCATCTTTCTGTTTCTCCGAGAGCACCGCGTGGCCAGTGCTTCTTGCATCGTACACACACTTTCTTTTTATTTTCTTGCTCTCTTGTTATACATTTTTTTAGCTACATGGGAACTATACACGAATGTACACCGTAGTTACAAACACCTGCGTGCATGGACATAATGGCTGAGTTGAGTCGAGTGGATATGGTCCAATAAGGAGCTGTTTGCAAGGTTACATGAACTGGGGGCGCCCCAGGAAAAAAGGATACCGTGGCTTGGAGTGGTGAATACGATTGCTGGTTGTTATTGGTGCAAGCCATTCCCTCCTCGACGGTCTCCCAGGCCAGCGGAGCCTAAAGAACAAACATAGAAACCTCAGGTCCGACGAGGGAGGGCGGGCCGGCGGGAATAGGTGTTGCGCGAGAACGTAGGTACATATATGGCGGGTGGTCCGAAGAGGGGCAATGCGTTCTTATACCTGAGGACACGACCGTACACCTAAGGATGCTTCGAAAGACTATAGTACTAATTACACTCCCTGGAGTAAATACTAGGATATTCAACCGTCTAATGCAGAATGATTCCTCCAGTATCATCATCGTCGCAATCACCGCACCAATGGGTTGGTGAATCGCATATTATGGAAGGGTTATCATCCATGATAGTGCCTCCAGGAGCCCAACACGTCCCATATCTCCCGAGGCCGTCATCCGTCATGCGGGACATCCCCCTAGATGCGAGTCCAACCACTCGCAGAATGTGTTGTCTCTTGGCTGGGTCGTTCGTCTCGAGGTACACCATGCCCTCTGGCAACGACTTCGAAGCCTAACCGACTCCAACGACGGGCGCCATGTCTCCTACAATCTCCCTGAACTCCTTCATGAACGAAGAAGGCGGAGGAGGTACGATGTCGTCGGTGTCATCAACCCGAGTAAATTCGTAGGGCTCTCCAGCCGAGGTCCAGCGTTCAGGGGTAATCAGATGGTCAGTAGGAGAGGCTACGACTTCTGGTAGGGCAGTCTCTCCGTACGAGACCATGCGTTCGCCGGGGATGAGGTCGAAATGATGATGAACCAGGCAGAGAGAGTAGACACCTTTGATTCCATCTTGCTGGAACAAAGGCGCAAGCCCGGTTAGGAGACGTTCACGGTCTGCGAAGGCTTCCGAAGCACTTCCAACCTTGGGAAGATTGTTGTAGAAGTTCGCGTCGAACATAGCGCTGCTTTGCTGGTTGGAAGTCTTTGTTGCGTACGACTTGCGAGACGAGATCCTTTTATCCTATCACACCCCCGCTTAATGATCAATTCAATGCCAGATTGGAAGACATGTACCTATTCCATTGAAAACTCGGCCTGGCAAGTTGCATGAATGATTAATATGCACTGCGGCCCTTTATGACAGCAGTTCCTAAAAGAGATACAATAAACACACAGTTCGATAACAATCTTATTGCATGACGTACCTAATCCCTAGATACACGCCCAGGAGAGTACCTGATATGAAACGTACACAGCATTTCTCGTACAGCAGCAAGGAATAATTAATGAAGCGTTGATGAAATTCTAGCTTGATACCCTCCTAATATCAGGCACAAACAAACCTCCATATGCAACAGCAGGCGCACATTTTTCGCCTTCGCAGAGTCTACCAACTTTTCAACGTTCAGCTATCAATTATCCGCCTGCATGCGTCTATGAGTTCTTTAGCGTCAGACAGATGCATAGCCATTACGTCTCCGAGCTTCTCCAAAGGCATAAGAATCTTCACAGCCTCCTCCAAGATACCCAATGCCCGGAGATGCTTGCCCATCGCAATCATCGTTCGCCCCATCTCAACTAAAGACTTCCCAAGCTCGGCATGAAGCCCCATCTCATTTGCATCCCCTTCTTCCAACAACTCCCTTCGAATAGTGATAGCTTCTCTCATAGCTTCTGCTGCGCCGTCGTGCTGGCGCGTCTGGTATAGATTACCCGCCAAACTCTCCAATGCATCCACGAAAGGTCTCTTAAACCTCTTTGGTTTAACAACCGCAAGGCGACGCATCATATCCACCGACTCCCGGGAGACCTCAGAAGTTGCCTCATGTTGCTCCATTATGGTGAGGTATGAAGCCAAATTCTGAAGGGATCTCGCTAAATCGCCTTCATTCTGGACCGTTCCTGTTCCCGTCTTCGAACCCTGCCCTTGGTCTTTATCGGAGTCCAAGATCCCCCGATGCACTTCCAACGTCTCCCTACACACTTTGACAGCCTCTTCATGCCTCCCAAGGTAGTAGAGATGTACCGAGAGGTTATGCAACGTATTGGCCAAAGCTCTCCTGAATGCTCCCGAGTCTTTCCGAACCAACCTCCGATGGGTCGCAGCCGCCTCTCGGCTACAGGTAACAGCCTCCTCATACCTCCCCAGCTTGCCCAATCGAATCGCAACCTTGTGCAGAGACATTGCAAGGTCCCCTTCCTCTTTCTGGGAGAGGGTATCGTCCTCATCCTCAGCCTTCCGTCTTCGACAAATCTCGAGAGCCCTGATCAGTCGAAATCGACTCCTCAAATCTCTGCAACCTCGACAAAAATCTCGCCACTCCCCACAGCGAACGCACAAGTCTACGCTCGAAACGTTCCGCATCCGCAGTCATAGTAAGCTGTGTGTTGATATCAACAGCTTTCCGGGCGAAGGCAAGTCCTTCGTTTCGCTGGAGTTGCCACAAATCCATCGAAAGTTCCCTCAAGACCAGCCCAAGCTCCACTCGGTAATCGCAGTTATCGCCTAGGTGGTCAGAGTGGTTCAGATTGGATAGGAGACGACAAATGCGCAAAGTTTCTTCGCTCGTTATGCGAGATTCGTTAAATCGATGGCTAGCTCTCAAACATCCCGATATATCCTGGAAAGCAAGCGCCGTTTCTTTGTAGAACACGATCTTCGCCTCGTCGGAACTAAGCCTGAAGGGCACTGGCGCCTAATCATGCCGGCTGTGAGTAAAAAGCGAACCAGTAAACTTGACGAAAGACCGACTTACGGAAGCCCATTTCATCAGAGCCCAGGTCAAAGAGACGACCCATTGCAGCCGAAACCTCTAATGCATTCCTCGCACCCTCGAAGAAGAGCTTCCAGATCATCTTTCCACACTCCCCATCCTGGCGCTGACTCTCCATAGCTAGTTCATGGAAAGCCGTCTCAACGATATGCTCACAAACATACCGCCAAGAGTACCACATCCTCTCATCCACCGTCTCCCTGCGCAACACGGGGACCTGCACTCCAACCGTCTCCGACTGACTGCGGTGTACCCTTTGCGTATACCCCAGTTTTCCTCCCTCGATCTCCCATGTGCTCCAGAGTAATTTTTGCTAACAAAAGCCTAGATAACGTCCTGTGATGTCGAGCCATATCGATTCGATAAGGTTCTGGAGCTCGTTCCACGAGGTAATCCCGAACAGAGAGGTGTAGAAACCGAATAGGTTTCGTAGGGTCGGTCGAATCAAAAGCGTCGAGAAGAGGTCGCAAGTGGTCGCATACTTTGACTATCGTCTCAGCCGTGACCAAAACGCCATCCGCATACGCATAAAGTGCAGAAATCGCGCCCAACGACAGAGGTTCTTTCAACGTCGCGATTGCTCCGATGACGGTATGATAGGCCGCAGCGAATCTGTGATCTCTCCACCGAAATTTCGCCAGGATCTGGGCGTACAGTTCATCAAGTTTGCCTCCCGCATCTGAATCTTCAGCCCAGTAGTCGCTCGTCTTGTAAACAATAGATTCGAGTTCTTCAATAGGCTCAAAACATCTCTCGAGATGATTGAGGAGCGTCGCTGCCCACTGAAACATGCCCTCCCTCTTCTCAACCAATGCGCTCTTCAATCTGGCTGGGACCGACGAGCTGTACGACGCGAATTGTAGTCGATGTTCAATGTACCTTGAAACATCTTCGATGCTCCCAGATCTGGTCAGAGACGAAGAAGGTTCTCTAACGTGGCGGCAATTCATTAGATACTTCATAATTTGAAGTTCGGGACGGGTCGTGATCACGAACCGAAACATTGGTGGAAGGAGTGGAACCGAATCACGCATAATTTCGAGAAGGGGGATCAAGGACGAGAAGTGGGTGTAGGATTCGTCGAGGGCGTCGATGACAATCACGATTGGGAGATCCTGCAGAAGCAAAGGGGATAGAGGGAGAATGAGTCCAGCAAACTGACGCGCTGGGGAAGCTGTGTCGAGCGTTTCGTCCTTCACAAGCAGCTCAGCGACCCGGCGTTTGACATCAACGCTCGAGCGACACATGCCGCGGATGATTGTTGCGAAAAGGTTGGATATAGCAGTATGATCGACGTTGGTAGTCATCTTGTTGAAGAAGACGCTTGCAAGGAGATGTCCCTCGCTATGTGCCCGCTCACAGATGGTGTAGGCCAGTACTGTTTTCCCGCTTCCTGCCGCGTCTGCGATAAGGTACATCTCCGCTGTCTCTGTAGCTGACAATATCCACGAGAAGACTTCTTCGAGATGGCTGGATCGTGTTCCTCGTAAGCAAGCCTGTGCTGGGTCCCATCCTACATGTTTTGGATCAGGAAGGCGGCGGAGCGTATCGTTGATGCTGGAGTCGGTGAATGCAGCGGGGTCTACGGATGTTAAGCTATAAATGCTACGGGCGGATTAGATATACGTACTATAATATTGATGCTAAACATTCGTTTGCCGCTCTATTTTGATTTCGTACGCATAACTATTGGCATGAATGTCTCGTCCTGCGACGCTGATCTGTACATCTTGAAGCTTGAGGTTGTGAGCGCCGTTGAATACATCTACGGCGTGGCTACGAGAAACTGAGAAAGTTTAGTCAAGACTCTATGGGGGGATAATAACGAGACACATACCTGCCTTCTCGGTGCTCAACTCCCAGTTGTCTCGTCGTCGACCGCGCTTCGCGATTAATGAGCTAGACGGCTGCGCTGGCTCCGTCAGATGATCGCCATAATTAAAACTTAAATGAGATTTATACCTCTGGACCCGAGCTCATCTCGCCTCCCCCTATTGTAACCCAAACTTTCCCGGCCGCCGCTGAAAGAAAAGAGCAACGGTGAGGGGTGTTGAGCTCGACAGCGGAAAGCAGAGGCGTACAGCCCCTGACAATTAAACCATTCCGGAAGCCCTGTCCAGCGCTCCTCAATACAGCAATTCGTGGCTAGGGACTCGCGATAAGCCGTACATCATTGAATTGGGTTATATTTGAATACTATCTCCATCAGCGCATTACGGCGAGTCTCATGTTAGGTTTTGGCATACCTGTTCCCCGTCAATGGCGAGTTGCGTATTCCTCTATGCAAAATCCAAAAAGCCTCCCGAGGATACTGAAGCAGAACCAGGAGGAATAGTTGTCTGGAACTCGAACTTACCTCATGAAATGTGCCGAAAACATGGCAAAACAGACTTAGGTAAGCGGATATAGCTCAGGGGAGCGCTTATTTCAGGCGGTTCGATTTGATTCCTCCCAAGTAGAGCTAGGTTAGTATAACGTGTGCTCAGTGCTATCCCCAGGGCAATGCTATAATGCTATTGCGTACAACTCCAGGTACTCGGAAGGGCTCCCCCAGCCCAAGAAGGCCAGCATACTAGCAATTTGTACTCTTTGGCGTCTGGACGATGCATGACAGACTTCACAGTAAGATTTCATCCCCGTAGAGCAGTCCCATATTCAATAGTAGATAACACAACACAATACTAAAATGGTACACATCCTCCTCTAGACTCCGTTACTTTACAGTTGATACCGGAACCCAGGATGCCTATACCCCATCACCTCCTGCTCCTCCTGCGTTTTCCCTTCAATTAGGTAGTCCCTCTCACCTCTATCCCTCTTCGCATTCTCCCAACGCAAATATAGAACAAGAAGCGTCGTCAAAACGCACGCTAGCACTGCACACGCCAAATTTGCTGAATTGCCGTTAATGTACGTTGGCGCGTCGGATGGGACATACGTCCATACTCTGTTTAATTGAGAATGGTTGATAAGCATGGTGGACGACTTGTTTGGGGGATTGAATGACTTACGATACAATGGCACCAAGCGCCCCAATTCCCGGAATAGCAGCACTAGCAACAGCGCGCATCGTATCCGGAGCGGCATTCTCAGTTCCCCACGTCAGAACCTGGTTTGAATCTAATCAACAATGGAGCCCTCAGCGACGTGATAAAAGAAACTGACCATAGGACCCCCTGCACCCCCGCCTGACACCATCAAGAAGCAAGCGCCATACCTATCGTTAACAGGATCAATATCTTTCCTCCTATCAAGAATTGCCACAGAAGGGACGCCAGGCCAAAGACATACCGTATTCGAGACACTGTCGTACCGACCGTAATCGAATATCCAATGACAAGCAGGAGGACAGACATGAAGACTGCGGCAAACCGGTTTTTGTATCGGAAGCTCGCCACACCGCTAAAAAGTGCCCAAAGGGCGCTAACGAGATAGGGAGGGACTGTTCGGAGCTGAACTTCAATTGTGGCTAGCCACGGTTTTGCACCATACAAAGGGAAAGAGAGAAAGCCGAATTCAAGGTTTAATTTGGAGTTGATAAGAGTCAGACAACTCACAGAACTTGCCCACTGTATAAATCGCACGCTTATGTTCAGTAGACTTCGAATAAAGAAGAACTCGTTACTCACATCCGTTAATGATAGTCGGCAAGAATATACTCAATCCCTGGAAAGAGACGTTCAAAATAACAAATACGATCGTACACACGACAGTCTTCAGACGTGTTATCGAACGGAGTTAGTATCCTCCACCGATGCGAGAGCTAGAAACTCACATGAACATTAAACGACCTAAGCACAAGCTTCAGCGTCGTTTTCTCTTTCCTTGTTCCACCTCCGTTAGACCTCCTATCAGCATCCAGCCGCGCAACAGCTAAAGCTCTCTGCTCGGGTGTGAGCATTCGCGTCTTCCCTGGCTCGCCGGGCATAGTGAAGATCAAGACAATCCCGATGAGAGTGGTCAAGATGCCTATTCATTGTTATCAGTATCATCGCCGTTTCCCAAATCCACTTAGGGGACTCGAGGTAAGGACTAGCCAAAATGATAGAACGTACCTTCAACTAGCAGAATCTGACAGTAACAGGATCCAATGGCTTAACGTCTGAGAGTCTGGTGATCGTGAACCCCAATGCTTACTTTCCGCCATGTCTTAACAATCCCGATATCATTCACTCTCAAAAGACCGGATGCGAGAAGACCTCCAACTATTTGAGTGATTTAGAGTGTCAGTAGGGTCTGACAACCATACTTGCAACGGGAGAAGACCTCTTAAATCGAAATCGACTCACATGCTCCTGCCAAACTCGGTGCCAGCCCAAAAAAGATTCCAATTCGAAGAACGAGTTCGTGTCTTCGATAGTACTAAAACCGTAGTCAGTGTGAGGCGAGATTGGGAGGCTAATGATAGTTAGTTACCTGGGCCAGGGTATACACCAAACCAGACTACCGGCAGACACTAGATAGGCATGCACCTCCGCACCTATGGGAGAAAGGCGACGCACCAGAGTCCCACCCTCAGCCAATCCAAGAAAAACTCTCGTCACGAGTAGCCCAGCATAGGATTTCATGAACGCCGACCCGAGCGCAATGACACCGAAAGCGAAAACAAGGATTGCTAGCCATGTCGAACCATACCGTTTTAGAATGAGATTGGACGGGATGTCGGCGGCGGTGTACTATATGAATAGGTATTGAGCCCGGAAGAATAAGCAAGGCGAGTAGACTCACAAAGATGTAAAAGACTGTCAATGCCTTGTTGAAGTCGTACCCCGACATTCCAAGGTCCTTCTCCAGACCTTGTCGAGAGATTTGGGATGTAGTCTCAGTAAACATTTCACTAATTCTGGCTCGAGACCCTGACCTGCCACCCGAGCATTGCCTAAGAGATTTCGTAAGTCGTTGTTAACCTTCCCAATGAAAGTGAACAGCATACTTACCGATAGCGGTCCTATCTATGAAGTTACACATATCTATCATCGACAGGAGAGCGTTCAGCTGCGGGTTAGTTAGAAGTATGGAATGAATGGAAACGTACAAATAATAGTGAACAGCGGTAGTAGGATGCAATCGAGCCTTCGAACGAGCCTTCGCTCGGCTTCTGGGTCAACGACCGCACCATCATCCCCCGTAGGTTGTACGGCTATTGAAGCAGATGACACACTCCCTTTCTCAACCTCTGGGATCGAACCCTTGGTAGCCATGTCGTCAGTTCCAAGACCGCCGCCTCAGTTTGAGTAGAGAGACAAGAGCAGCGCGCAACCTGATCGAGCGAAGTTGAGAGTCAAGACGATGAGTGCTGAAAAGAGACCAAAGCTCCCCACCAAGATTATTATATGCATGTACGGTAACCACATTAATTACCCATGTCCATCGGAAAAGAAGCATACCAAGATCCCAATTGTATTGAGTTCCGTGAATTTGTCAAGAAGCGAATCAAGAAGCCGGCATCTGTGCCAAAGCTTCTCCAAGCTCTTCCCAAATCTGATGAAATACACGAGGGCGTGGCCGACGGGAGCGGTTGCATTCTCGCTCCCTCCTGGCAATTTATCGGTTGGATTCAAGGCGAAATAGGGCTAAATGGACCATGATCCCTATGCAAGGACTAGTGGAAATCAAAGACAGACATAGGCAAGGCTTCAAGTCAGCCAATCAAATTGTCACAGATCCATCTTCCCACCACGTTATTTATGTATCTTCCATTCCAGCCGTAACGATACATACTTACGAGATGTTCGACTGACCCACGCGTCCAGGTGGTGCCAACGCAATGATGTTCCAGCCTTATAACGTGCCCTGAGTTCATTTGACGTTTGTGGGGTTTCAGACCCGTTGGATTTCCACAATTGTTTTGTCACTCGCCGGGATAAGCAGGGGAACGGGGAAGCGGAAGGGTATGCAAGGGTAAGTTTCCAGAAGTTCGGTTCCAGTGCGGAAACCACATTTGACCAGATGTTGTTATCACCAAGTTATCACTCTCGTCACCTGAGTATTGCATTCGTTGATTATTAGCCGACGAGTGTAAGACGAGTGTGATTCGTCGAATCAGAAAACGGATTAACAGAAAATCTAAGTTTTAACGGTACATACAGAGGCAATAGAGAGGTCCGGAAGTCGCAATGGCCGGGACGTACACTGGTAAAACACCCCTATCTAAGTCTGTGAAAGAAACTCGGCTTTAGGAGCGATTCGCGAACTAGCTATAGACAACATCCTGATACAAGGACCCTACAATGATCTGCGTGATGTGCTACGATGAGATCCTACTCGCAGTCAGAGCAAAAATGGTCTCCTGCTCGGCACGCCGTAAAGATGGGGTTGAACGGCCCCGGCTTATTGGGAGGAAGGCCGAGAGGCCAGCAGGTGGCGTATGCACCGACGTCATGCTGGATGGATGATACATCCACAAGGCGAAGGTAATGCTGCCTTCTGGACGGACTGTTGGTCTCGTAATACACCCATCCTTCATCCACAGGCTTGGACACCACAGAGACACCAAGCACGGATGCCATTGGTCCCACGACTGTCCTGAACTCGTCCATGAATTTGGCGGAGGCACTATTTCCTCTTCGGCCTCTACACGAATGTATTCGTAAGCCTCTCCAGATGATGTCCAACGCTCGGGAACGATGAGACGGTCCTCGGGCGACCCAATGAGCTCTGGCTGAGCGACTTCTCCTCTCGAGACCATCCACTCTCCTTGGTGGAGATCAAAGTGGTGATGCACGAGGCACAATACATAACGGTCTCTGATGCCGTCTCGTTGGAAGAGGGGAGTGAGCTTGGCAAGCATATCGTCGCGATTGGTGAAAGCGGCGGAGGCTTGACTGACTTTAGGGAGATTGTTGTAGAGGTTCGCGTCGAACATGGTCTCGGATCGGAGAGCAGGGTGTTTGGCTTTGCCGTCTGCGAGGTATTTATATTATAGTACTTGGGCGGCTATCTGTAAGATGAATGCTGTATTCATAGAGATTGTTATCCAAAATGCTGTAGCTTACCTATTATCCTTACTACCGGTCGCAATCGGACCATCTGTATAGCCCTGTCGATCTGTACAGCCATTAACACAATATATATCAGGCACACAACATATTAGGATTTACCTTTCCAAAATGGGGAACCATGATAAGATAAAAGGAGGAGCGAGCTCGGGTATAGGTTCCCAGGTCCCTCAGTCGAACAATCCAGTGCTCATGTTCGCCACAAGCTTCTACAATGCCCTTCCCAAGGTCTCACAGGCGTCGGAATGCTTCATAGATCGTGAAAGGCTTCTAACCGAGCTTGCACCTTTGTTCCAACAAGATGGAATCAAGGGTGTCTACTCTCTCTGCCTGGCTCATCATCATTTCGACCTCATCCCCGGCGAACTAATGGTCTCATACGGAGAGACCGCCCAACCAGAGGTCGTAGGCTTTCCTACTGACCATCTGATCACCCCAGAACGCTGGACCTCGGCTGGAGAGCCTTGCGAGTTTGCTCGGGTCGACGACATCGACGACATCGTACCTCCCCCGCCTTCTTCGTTCATGAAGGAGTTCAGGAAGATTGTAGGAAGTATGGCGCCCGTCCTTGGAGTCGGTTTGGCTTCGAAGCCGTTGACAGAGGGCACGGTATATCTCGAGACGAACGACCCACCCAAGCGACAACACATTCTCAGAGCTGTGTTGAGGTGGAGTCTACGGGAGACCCTGACACAATGGAAGGTATCGGTGTCAAGTACGGGACATGTTGGTCTCCGAGCGGTAGTATTGGCGAAGGTCCATCCGTGGTTTGTGATTCCCCGACCCACTGGTGCTTTGACTGCGATGAAGACGATTATCCTTAGCCCAGTAGTTATTAATAGTTTGCGGTATAGTTTCTATCCTTCGTAATATCGAAGTTTGCTGGCTTGCTTTGGCTTGCTTTATGTGACTACCAGGCCAGAAATCAACTTCAACTCTGTATCATGGACGAACATACTTACTCAAGGCGATGGATATCATAAGACGACAACATGGAGCTTTAAACTTGGGTTTCCACAATTGCAGAACAATGCATACCTTTGTTATAATTCTCCGCCATCAAAAACATCTATATTTGGCTTTGATTTGGGTATGTTGGGATTTTCTTGTTGAAATCGCTGGAAATCCCTCTTCACGCAATTCAAACAAAAACTGAACCATGGGATGCTTATTTAGCAGAACTCGCCCTCTCTCCAGCCCTCGCCCAGAGACCTGCCAGCCGGGCTGGACGAATTACCCTCTAAATTCCGCAACGCCACTGCCCTCCATTGCCCCCACGACTTCGACAATAACTATAAATTATTCCTCCAAAAATTCAAGTCTGGGAACACAGACCGAGCCGTTTATCCTTGTGCTTCCAGTGGAAATTTTAGCATTGGTTTTCACGGAGTACCTGGACCTTTCCTGCAAGAACAACCGTAGGGTTTGGGTACGCCAAGAGGAGGGGGACGAAGACGAAGATGTGGACAGTTCTGAGGACCATCTAGGTGTGTTCCATTGTCTCTAATATAGCCCTACGGCTTATGACGACGGTCTCGCTCTGCTCCCAGAGCCACAGCACAGACACCATGCGTTACTACCGCTGATGTTGGTGTGCCACCAGTGGCACACGGTCGCGATGGACACTCCCCAACTCTGGTCGAAGCTCTCCTTCGACTGGACTCGTGGGATGTTTGGGTCAGCTATATGCGCCCTGTCCAAAATTCAAGGCCAACTGTCTCGCTCTGGAGCCCTACCCCTACACCTGTCCATGTCCAACCTTACATCACCCAGCTATCGAGGCACCCACTGTAAATGTGACGACGAAGACCATCGACGGTTATCATTATTAAAGGGGACAATCGCCCATCGAATTCGTTCACTGCATCTCCACTCCCCCGCTTTTGTGGTCAACGAGGTTTTCTCCGTCATTCAGAATGAACCGTGTAATCTAGAGGAGACACGTTGGGCCATATTAGAAGATCTTTACATTTTTATCGACGAGTCACCGCACCAGGGAGCCGTCCCTGAAATCGTTATCCCAGCACCGGCTCTCAAAAGATTAACGCTCTGCTTCAATCACAACGGATCACAAGTAAAGATTGGCGCGTTTCATAACCTCGTGGAACTGGATATTCACGCAGCCGGACCGACAGCGTTTAATTGGGACGGCTTCATGGGGACTGCGAAAATAGCTGCACATCAACTGAAGAAGCTCACCATCCGCCTTCTCGAAGTCGTCGATACATCAATAGAGCCGGATGAACAGATCACGTTCCCTGTCATTGAGGAATTCGCGGTGTATGTGCAAGGGCGACAGGATGTATTGTCCTCGACGCGACGACCACTCTGTGCGAATGTCCTGTTCTCGAAGCTATCATTTCCTACATTGAAGCGGTTGAAAGTTGTTGCCGATCGCAACGTCCACGTGGCCGCTCACCCTCTCTTTTCCATGGTCTGCCCTTCTTTTCTCAGGGAGCTGACACTCACGAATGTCACCGTTGGCCATTCAACTTCCCCGCACGATTTTATTGATCCAGATCTCGGACATAGTCGCGGCCTTGCGCAACTATTTAGCAAACTACGGTGGCTTGAAGTGCTGAGATATTCCAGCGAGATCTTCAAGGATTATGCTGGATTTTTCAGATTGCTCCAGACTGCCGCGGGGAGGAGGGAAATGGGTGATAACAGGCCCTGTTTTTTCCTCCCGAACCTCAAGCAATTGCTTGTGAACCAATCACATCGGTTTTCTGACTACAGGCATGTATTCGACGCTTTTGTGAAGGAAAGGAAGGATATCCTCGCCTTGGAGGATGGGAGGAGTGACTATGTGAGCGAGCAAGTGGAGAATGTGTTCCGCGATGGCGAGGATGTCGAGGCATTTTTCCAAGGGGTTGGTTGTTCACTATGATGTCTTGCCCTCTAATCATTATCATAAAAGTAATTTATGTAGCATCGAATTTTGGGTCGTGACTTAAGCATACCATTGTAGTAGACTCATTCCTTGGAGCAAATTCTAAAGCTACACAAATAGAGCAATCAAAGATATCTGATTTGACATGGTAAAACAGTGGCCCTCAGACGTGCATATTCAATTACTGTTTGAAGAAACGGCTAAGTAGATGGCTTGGATGTTTGGTATCGCGCAGGTTTCTTGCCCTGAATCTTGCCTGAATCGACAATCCCGTTCAGCCACCAACCGAACACTGCTACTGATACAGATACGGATCAACGGAGAGCAAGCCATCTCCCCACCCCTATGTATCTGAGTCCGGCCCGGGGGCCTTCGTCTCCTCTGGTCGGGTAGGTGAAGACAAGGGATAGATGAACTAATTTTATGCATGCAGAGAAAGAAGTAGCCTCAGAGAGTTCGCTGCTGTGTACTTTTGGAATTTTACTCATTGTGTATCTTGTATATACTGCATCGCATTCGCACAGCACTGGATGTGTGCGCCGGCACCGCCATGGGCTACGGAGTCGTTGGAGTGCACTGTGTTCAGACATTATTCATTCTACTCCTTCGATGAAACATAAAAATGACGATGAACTTACGCAGACAGATATGGTGTCCGTCCCGCATCGTTCTCGTTCTGAAGTTGGGTCTCTGCGACAATCGTAGCTGGGAAAGGGGGTCGTAAGTTGGTATGGCCGTGAGTCCAGAAGAGGACGATGATGTCCGTGATACTAACTTTGAGCCATTGAACGAGTGCCTATACCGGTTGAAGATGATAGGTGCAGCAGAACATCCGAAAATGCCAAGACTACACGGATTCTGATTGGTCGTCAAGCCGTCAGATACCTCGCAATTGGTACTATACACGCTCCCTATGGTCCGTATTCAGCTCGTTGCTTAAGACGACGTCGTGGAAGCCACTCACAGCGGTTCATACCAAATTTCAAACGTTGCACGTTACCTATGCCGACCTCGAAGCCATCACAGATGGCAAACACGACACTGACGAAGGCCAAGCTAACGAGCGCTAACCTCACCATTGTGACGGGGCATTGAAACGCAGAACATTCTTAGAGAGAGGGTCTTATATATACCTTGTGAGCGCTCTCAGCCTCAACCTTGCTTCTATGAAAGTACAGTCAAACGATCAATCAGCGTTGCTTCCCATCATGACGGGCAGTGATGAAAGATTCCTATTCCCGTCCAGCCCGAACGGGCAGAGCCACCGATTTCACAGTAGTAGACTGTCAGATGAGGGTAGGTATCTTCATTGAGAATGACATTGTCGTGACCATGAATGAATCTTCAACTACACCAAAGTCGCAATGATAGGATAAGGAGGTAACTACGAGCAAAGCATACAGTGGAGCCATCCATAACTATCGCTTCCTGTGATATTCTAACGCCCATCGTTGCGGCACTGAAATATCTGTTAAAGAAAAAGTGACGATAGGAGTAAAAAGTAACTTACGCAGACAGATATGACGTCGGATCCGCATACTCCAGAGTTAGGATCACGACGACAGTCATAGCTAAAAGGGACAGGTTAGAAGCGTTTCTCTGGAAGAGAGAGCAGTTAAAATAGCCTTACACCAGGCCGGTAAACGTGTTAGTGTATCGATTGAAGATAATAGGGGGAGGGGAGCACCCGAAAGTACCGCTGGTACATGGGTTCTGGTTGGTCGTCAGACTGTCAACAGACTGGCAATTGTCGTTGTAAATGGTCCCTGATACTCAATGAGACACCTGTACAATACGATACAGATAATGTACGCTTACAGCGATTGACACCACCACCCAGCGGTTGTACGTTGCCGATACCGAAGTTGAAACCGGGGCAAATGGCGACTGCACCAGTGACGAAGGCAGGAACGAGGAGAGCTATCTTGAAGAGCATTGCAATGCAGAAGAATATGTTTAATTCTCTTTCTACGAACAAGCTCAAGCATTTATAGTCGTTGTGGCCCCTGTGTTCGCGGATATTACTCTCCTTGCTGTGCGGCTAAACGTCTCTACTCAGGCACATTAAGACAAATGCGCCATTCAAAGAAGATAATGGACCCTAGAAATGTTTCACTTATTAATATATCGTACATGGGTCAGCCAATGCTACATGAACATAGGTTAGGTGTAACCGAGCAATGGGTCGCTCAAAATAGACTTAGATTGGATATCAACATCTTGAGCGCTGTGTTGTTTCTCGCTGCATCGGCGCTGAGGTTACGTGACCATTCTAATAGGCTTATATCAACATATCGAGGCGGAGAAAATCCGAGGATGAAGTTCGGGACTGAACTTGACATAGGAAAGAAGCTTCCATAGCTGGAAGCATACAACAACATTCACTTACTCAATTCTAATATATTTAGACGAGATGTCGGGCATCATGGTGTTTCTTCCTTGTTGGCTTTGACCATTCTTGGAATCGTCGCACAGCTCAGAAGCGAAGGGTTTCACGCTTGTGTCTGGAAGACATCAGGTTCGCGAACTGCGGTCATAACATCAGCTATACGCGGGTAATAGACTGTAGAATGGTGATTATCGATTAAGCTTTATCCTAGCCAGACAGACGCCTGGATCTTGGCTAGAGAAGTAAGACCCCTGAACTAGTTCCCGATTTTCTGTGCATCGAATACCATGGGAGCCTGAAGGAACTTTCGTGTAAAACATTCACTTCGATGGCGTATCGAAACTATATACGCAGCCCGAGTGTAGCGCGAAGTGAAGGGGGTGGGAGAGTCATGTATCATGTAATGCCCAAACGGAGTGCGTAGCGGAGACTACATATAACGCCCAAGCAGAGCACATAGCGCGAAGCGAAAAGGGGGGGGGGCACGGGGCACGCAACGGCGTGTGTATTTATGGGAGGCGGATGCTGTCGCCCATTTCAGTTCCGTCGCCACCGCTTCGGTCTGCACCATAGGCATAAAACAAGCGCCCACAGCAACGTAGCGCAGTCGGTAGCGCGTGGGGCTCATAACCCCAAGGTCACTGGATCGAAACCAGTCGTTGCTATTATTTTTCTCCCTTCACGGTCACGCCCCCTGTCACGTCGTGTCTCAAATGGCCCCGCTAAATAAACCCCCATCCTCTATTTCTTCTCTCCCCCCATCTCTTCCCCTTCTCCTCTCTGTCTCCCAAATGCGGTCGTGGCAGCGACAAACCCGCCAAGCGTCGGTAGCACGCAGGGCTCATATCACGTGATTGGTAACCCTGAGGTTACACGATCGAAACGAGTTGTTGCTATCTTTTTAGTTTTTGCATCAAAAGGAACGAGGGGGAAGGAGTGGAAAATCTTCGGCAGCGTGACTGATGCCATCATTGATTAGCATAGCCACAATCATCCCCGCACTCCCTCGAATCCCACCGACAGCGATACGTTTCGTCATTACTCTGTGCAGACCGCTCCCAGTAGTTTAGCTTGGTTTCAGCCCTCAGCCTTTAAGTATAGATTAACGGAACAGGTAGATTGATGTTTCGCAAATATTTGTCTTTACTAACTCATCCAATGCTCAGATGGCCCTTCCTCCTGAAATCAATGAAATCATTGTGGCATACTGCTCCCCATCTGCCCTTTCTCAAATAGCAAGATCAAGTAAGGCTCTTCAATACCAAGCAGAACGGCTTTTGTACTCTGTCATCTCCATCTCTACTCCCGATTGTGGACCAGGGGGGTTAGAGTCAATCTTTCTCGGATCACTTGTAACCCTCGCGAATGGAAACAACGCAGAGAAAGCACGGTATGTCAAGGAGTTGAAACTTTCCTTCAATTCGTGGCATGTCAAAGAAAACGAGGAAGCCGTAGGATTACTCGTGAAAGCGCTTCCAAACATGACTTCACTGGACGATCTCCGTGTGCGAGTCCGCGGTGCCGACCGGCCTCAAATTTCAGGTCTCTTGAATAGTGCCCTTAGGTGTGCGTCTTACTTCATATACTCTTCGCTAAATTGAGTGCAACTTTGGTAGTACCGAGAACGGTTTCCAGCTCACAACTCTGTTTTGTGATGATGGCCTTGATTTGCCGGCTATATCTCGACACCACACGTGCCTGCAGTTTCTTGGAACGTATAGGACATGCGTCGGATATGCTGCAACGCTAGGCACTATGCTCCCACTTATGATGCACCAGGACCCTTTGACCATGTTCCAGCTTGGACGGCACCACCGGGGATATAACTCAATCTTCAACACCATCTACCTATTTCCCGAATCATCACTATATTTCCGCGGGCACGATGCCACAATCAAGAACTTGAGACGACTTCTAGATGACGGAGATGCGGACGTGTGGGAGCCATGCAGCAAGATGTCGCACATCGTACTCGTTTTAACGGGTCAGATATGTGACACGGGTGTGCTTCAACAATTCTGGGAATCCATGGCGGACTTATTCCCGAATATTTCTCATCTATCCATATTCTCCCAGTCGATGGATGTCCTGGTTAGCACTCGATGACTTAGTTGATGTATAACGAACTAATAATCTGTAGGTCGCAGATGGGAATTGCAATGAGGTGTTAGCCCTGTTTCCAAACCTGGTCGAACTCCAGCTCTCAAATTGGTCTTACTGCCGGCGAACTCTCACCCCAGCGGTTCAACTTTGTTTACCTCACTGGGACGTCCTGAAGGAAACAGCACTCAAGCAGGCGGAGATATGGGGTGCCATCTGTCCCGAGCTTCGTTGCATTACCCTCAATGAAGACAGGACGATGGTGAAGGAGGGAACAAAGTGGATTTTCATGTAAGGGTATCACATAGTATTGGTATCTAAATCAAAGATACAATTATTGACAGCCGGATTCTACATGACTCATACTAGATGCAGCGTTGGTAAAATAGATCATAATCAAGTGTGAGCCCATTGCACTTTTCATTCTTGTCTCCCTCCTTCTCCGTCGCCTCTTCAACTTCCATCATAGTGGTAGGGGTGACTGCTGAGACGATAAGAGCAACCCTGCTCCATGGAGCAGAGCATATGGATATGATCATCGCAATTGTCTTCTGGTTCCACTAATCAAAATGGTTCAGTATAAATTAGTAACGGTTATCAGAGTACCCACTCCGGAGGCCTTGGTAATATCTGTGGTATGCCACGCCGCCCCAATCGGGGTGAAACACAGTTGCCCAAATGGCTCGCGAGCTGGGCCCTGCTGCTTCCCTTTGTATACGACAACATACGCAACTTGAATAAAAGGCGGAAGGCACCCGACAGCCCACGTGGTCAATGACAACAGGTAGTGAGTGCGGTGACGAGGCTGGAAGATTTGAAAGATACACCGGAGTCGCTGCTTGGATTGCAGGATAACCACCTAGTCCAAAAATCTAAAGGATGGCATTACACTGCGGTAGTCGAGTCAGAAGATGAGCCCTTACGATAAATGGGATCCCGAGATTAAACCCATGTCGAATGCGATTAACGCATGATTGGACCTTGGTACACTCTGCAGCGGCATTCCTCACCTTTGCCGTAGCGAACTGATTCGCAGTGAAGTCAACAGCGGCAGTCCATACGCCACCGAGAATGTTCAATGATCACAATACCACGTCCAATTGTAAGTCCGGCGGTGACGCTCACGTCCCGCTGCTCATTGAAAGGAGACTTCTCTTGAGTGATTACTTTGTAAAGTACGTTAAACGGGATCGCGAGGATGAATGTCACCGTGTTGAGAAGACTACGAAACCTGTCAGATGTAAAATTAGAAGAGTTAAAAGAGACTCAAGTTAACTCAACCCTGTTCAACGTTCCCAACAATGTCCTTCTCCATCCTTCGACGTATTCTGGACAGTGGTCGGTGATGAAATACGATGAAGGTGGAAACCCGACACCGGATTTCAAAACGCTAATATCCACAGTGCCAAATACTTTCGTCGTCTTGAATAACCCATTCAACATTCTTAACCCGTTACCTCCTGCATTAATAATGGTTACCTTGGCCATCGATTTGGGACACATGGAAGAAACGCATGGCCTCATTCCCGAAAGGTGGGCCAAGGAGTTGGCCCTACGAAGGTCTTTGGAGTGGGATCTGATAACTACAACGTCGTTGTCTGAGTATTTCATTATGCATTAAGTCTTGAGTATCACTGGAGGGTTGGATATATCGCGTACTACTATACTTCCTCTTCTCGTGCTACGTAAGACCATTTACCGTGGCGAGTTCACTTCTGTAGGCATCGTTCGATTATGTAGCTATTGATTCAAATACATGATATGTTCGATAGTAGCATTTTCGACTACACGCCCTCACTTCCCCTTGCATGTCGGTTTGTGCAATTCCCAATCCTTCTTTTGACATTCCGCCGAGCAATATTTGACCCTTTGGCAGCCAGTGCAGATCTTGATCTTCGGGTTTCCTTTTCCACGACAAATAGAGCATTTATGGGCATCCGGGCTCCTACCTACTGTCTCTAAATACGAGATGCCGAAAAGAGGAGATAGTGCGAAGCGCGTGACATGGGGCGCAAACGGCTTCCACAGTGGATTCTTACGCATCCCATCGACATCTTTTCCTTGCCCACAACGACATAAAGGGTCCACGTCTTCAGCTTGAGATAGAGGGATGCGATCTTGGCTCTTGTACACGCAATCCGACCTGTGGCTCCAGCTGCGACACCGCTCGACGAGCGCTGGGAGGAGTTGCTTCCAAGCAAGCATTTCTCCGCCAAATACCGTAATGTGCGACATGTTCCCCTCAGTCATGAGCTTTGTGAAAGGTTGGCCAAGTCCCAAAGAACGGATCAGAGTTGTAGTCAAACATAGCACGTATCCATCCAGGACGAGAGTATGGAAGCCAGCGTCGAATCGAATTTCGTGGATAAAAAAGATTGTATCCGTATCCCGAGTCTTCTTGTCTCTGAGACAGAAGAGGCGTTTGACTGGACCGGCGCCCCCTTGAGCTCCTGCGGCGTAGATGAAAATGGAGTTGATAGAGTCTTTGACAAAAGTCAGGACATCGTGTTTCTGCTTTCGTTTAAAATCCGATTCGCGGGTTGAGAACATGGATCCCAGGTGAGTGTTGTACCACCCGGCGCCGTTGAGCATGGCCAGATTCAAAGTTGTGAGCTTTGGAAGATTTACTCGGTGAATTCCCCATGGATGAACATTCTCGGAGACAGATATGACTGAATATGGGTTCAATTGCATGCCTCCGGGCAAGAGAGATCGAGAGGGAGGCACGATAACCTAATAAACCATTTTATGTGAGCATAAGAAAAAGTCACCCGAAACACATCCTCACCTCAATGTATTTGGACTTACGAGCTAAGCGTAAGCGATGGGCTTGGCCATAAATGGGGAACGGATAGAGTATGTCTTGTACACGCTTCCCTAGAGTGACCCGGATGACGCACGGCAATACTTGGCTGACTTGGGGGACTACTTGGCTTCCCTCAGCACAAAATGTTCGAAGCGACTCAGGATCGGTGATAGAAATATGCGCGGTAAAGCTTGAGACCAGCTCGCACTCTTCATCCAACTGAATGGCTGAAGTAGAGTCTGAGACCGTCCCAATCTGCGAAAGAACAGTCGCCGAGTGTGCCGAATTAGTAGTTTTAACAGGCTTTGGAGGAGACATCAACTGAGCTGGAAGTGGTTGGTCTGGTAAGATACAGACTTGGCTTTCATCCATCAAACTAGCGCTGAAGATCCGTAACTCATACCCAAGCTTGGGTATAAGCGTCATACAGGCAGCTGGTGTGTTCCGAACGCCAAAGCCAATACTGATCGTCTCTGGTGGATTTTGCAGTTCGGAAAGAATGCCTGCTGGTGCTAGGAACGAAACGATAACTGGCGACTGTCCTTTTCGGCCGGCGAGATCTTCCTCAAAGATTACCCTAGGGCTGGCTTCCGTTCCTACCGATACGATTCTTCCGAATGAGGCATGAATGGAGTTAAAGACGCGCTGTGACTTCGAGGAGAAGATGTCACATTGGAGAAGGGGAGTCCCAATTTCTTCGAATTTGCTGTTCTCAAAGACAGCGAGTGCCACTCGAGGGACTACGAGGACAACACGTACAATGTCGGGGATGGAGGCCCACTTCGAAAATCTCCCGATCTTCTTTGGGGGTAGTTGGAAGGGGGGAGCCCGATAAACATTATGGCGAAGTAGCTGACAGCAGAGCTCTGGGAAGTAGAGTGGCTCCACGTTCACTGGAGCATTGGCTTTCAGCGACATAAAACGCCCAATTACGTCCTTCCAGTATTCCTCAGAAGGATGGAGCCGGTCTTTAACAAGCTTTAGGAAAACGACGAAGGCTTCCCGAGTATGATGCGCAAGGTTTGATCCCGATATCGCTCGCCCCAGATGCTTTTTGTTCATTTCCATGAAGTTCGTGATAGTTTCTTGATTGTACAGGCCCTCGTATATATCGTAAAGAAGTGTTCCGAGCTGGAGTGCGTCAAAAGAGGGGCGGAGAACGGCGTCAGGAACCGTAGCGCAGAGCCTATCGCCGGTAGTGGGTCTTTTCCACGTCGTGACTTGGTGGAACTGTTCGATTGTTCGACCACCCCTCCGATGGAGGGCACGATGCATTATCAGTTCGTGCGTGTTGGACCTCGAAGAATATCCGGAAATGTAGTCGGTGGGAACTAGGTTCAGAAGGACCCCCATCACCGTAATATCAGCTTTCATGTTTTCAGCGAACTCCTTTGTTGCGTTCTTTCCGAGGTGCAGGAGTGACTCGGAGTAAAGAATGCTGAAAGGCGAAGAGGAAAGGATGGGTATACTGGATACGATGACATTGAACAGGCCAAGGTCATCCACCAGATTGGACGTGTGAATTACGTTGAACAACGAAGGTGCATCGTTCGTAGTCGTCGTGTATTCGCCAGGGCTGAGCTGGATGAGGTTTGTCGTCCATTGTGAGACAGGGATGTTGGCTTTAAGCGTCCCGGTCCGGTTATAAGCAAGAAGTGCACGCGAGACGGCAATGGAGTCTCCGACGATAAAACGGACAATCGGGGGCGAGCGAGAGCGAAACGCTGATTCATAGGCGCTACACCATGTCTTAAACTGTTCCTTCACAGCGTCGACAACCTCGGTGATAGCGACATTCCCGGCTGCATTGGCGAATATGGGAGCAAGATGGAACGGAGTGAGGGGATCGCTTCCATAGTGGAGGGATGCCCCTTCCCCGCCCAAGGAGTACACGAAGGTTGGGTTCATCTCGGTCGCTTTCGTCACGCGACTGTCGGGAGCGAAGAAAGTCGTCCCCGTCTTCCAATAGTTGGCGTAGCCTTCGATAAGGGATGACGTTGGCGAAGTATGGACGACCAATGGGCCAGCCGACCGCAATGCCGGGGTCAGCACCAGACCTCGCTGCAGCGTGTCACTGTACAGTTTCTTGTCACTGTACAGTTTCTGAAAAGCATCAAAGATAGCAACTTTGCGCGCTTGAGGTATGTTTTCCATATCGATGTAGAGCTTCCAGTGCCTTCTGACCTCGGAAAGAGTATAGTCTGTACTCATTCGAAGGGAGGAACCGTAAGGAGATTCCTTCCAACCATCAATTGTCTCCGATAGATCGATAAGCTTGTGACACTGGGCGATCATGGTGGATAGCGACGTTTTGTCCAATCGGAAGTGGAAGAAGGTGTTCCATAGGACATCGACGGGTTGCTTATCCACGATCATGGTAAACAGGAGGATGTTTCGTGCTGTACCATCGAAAAGTGAAGCGTTAGATTGGGTCAACCAAGAACGCCATATTCTGGCGAACTTACCCAGGATAGCTGGATCAAAGTCACAGCACGTAAAGTCCAAGAGACGCGTAGCTAGCCAAAAGTCAGAAACCGTTCCGATGGGCAATTGATGGCTTACATCCAGCAGGCTCTGTCAAGATCGTGTAAAGAACATTTCGCGGGTCTCCACATCCTAGAAGCAGCATTTCTGCTGGTTCATTGACAGGAAGATCCGCCGTTAACGAGATCGCGCTCGTGTTTCCGAATGGATAAAAGTAATATCTGCTTGGCCAGTAGGCTAGCTGGGACATGATGGTTGTTGGTCAGGAGAGACGCGTAAGAATAGCTGTTAAAAGTTTATCGTACACATCGTGGCAGAAGACTCGGCATTCCCCATCGTGGGTGCACACAACGATAAAACGAATTAGGACTTCAAACAACTTTATGTCAGATGTGCTTTGGGAGGTAGAAGTGACTCAAGCACCATGAATTGTATGACCCTTGTGTACTGAAGCGTCTTCTACTCTACGAGGTTCAAGGCCTCAATAACTTCGTTGAGGAGATAGGGCTTCTTTCTTTGCATCAATTTGGGGTGGAGGCCGTCGGCCTTGTCGCCCACAGGGGAGGCAAACCTCTCCAAACAATCTCCAAAATGGGCAAGCATCGAAGGCGATCTTATCGGCTTATATCTGCTCATTTTCATTAAGTGCAAGTCCGATGAAGAGCATGAATTACTGGAATTACTGGAATATCAAGACGCCTCGCCTACGCTCAGTCAGACCGATCATTCCGTGTGCTTAGCTCCCCCACTGGCACCACTTTTCATCATTTCTTTCCTAACGTCGCTCGACCACTTGAAAAAATCGCAGCGATACTGGGGATCGACGTGTTCTCGAAGTCGTTCAGATCGTCCCTTGTCGTATCCAGGACCAACCGGTCTATCATTTTAAGTTTATCAGGCTTTCTTTCGGGCAGAAGAAATACCAAACCCACCTCGAACAAATGAAAAACTTCTTCCCTTTATTCGGGCCTGGTTTATTCACAGTAAACTCTCTCGCAGGTTCACCGTGTGCCCTGCATTTCGGCGGTTGTAGGGGCGCCAGAAGACTACTCCATGTTTCTTTCACCTTCTTGCTCTGACTCGAATCAGGTTGGGAAGCCTGCGACGAGCTGAATTCGATTTCCTGTTCTTGTGAAAGCTGAAGAGCGAGCTTGTAATCGTCATCAAGATTATAGCCTTCCGCGACTTGAATCTCCACCTCGTCCACCTCCGACGCTTTCCCTTTGCCCTTCCCCTTGGTGGTGGTGTTGGAGGCGAAGAAACTCGCGATTGATAATTGACTGTTCCGGCTTCGACTGCTGCTACTTGCTGCGGATCCGCAGGTTGTCTTCTTTAGTTTCTTTGGTTGGGAGGTGTAGTCCGCGACGAGCTTGCGTTTCATTGTTTCTGTCGAAAACGAGGTGGAAGGCGCGGTGGGAATGGAAGGCGAAACGGTTGTAGGAGAAGATTCCCGAGTGTCAGGCTGCGTAGAGATAGGAGTTTCAGGGCTAGAGGTCCGCTCCTCTTGTTTAGCATTTTCAGAAGGTTCAATTGGGGAGATTGTGGACGAGGGTGAAGGCGATAAGATGCTTTCATTCGAGAAGCCCTTGCCCTTATTGGATTTGGACTTCCCAAAGAATTGTTGTAAAGACGTTTGCTTTCCTGAGAATTCTTCCCAGTGCTTCGCGGCTAAACGGGGTGGATCTGGACTTCTGCCACCCGTCTTCCTCGCTCCGAGAACATCAGAAAGGCGAATGGTTTGGCCAAAGGAGTCGACGATGGAATCGTGAAAATCAACATAGACTGGACAGTGATCGCTGCCTTTAATATGAGGTTGGGTATCGGCAGCTCTGATCCATGGAACGAGACCTGGCGTTACCAGGACGAAATCGATCCGAGTTCCATAATTCGTTTCACGTGCAGAGATCTTCGTGTTCCAGCCTAAACGACTATGAGCTACAGGTGTTCCATTACATGAGTAAATACCCACATGTATACATTCCCTTCCTCCCCGGCCAGAATCGTCGCACAATATCAACCATGCATCCTCTAGTCCCGTCCCCCTTAGCCAACCAGTCTCGCATCCACCTCCTATACTCTGCGCCCCAGAACGCTTCTTCCCCTTCGAGGCCTAGTGCTTGACCTTTCTTGATGATTAGGTCGCCTTCACAGTGGTCAATCACGGCTGGACAGGCGTTGAGGTCGCCCACGACGATGACCTCGCGTTTTTCCTGCTCTATAAGCCCTCTGACACGCTCTTCGAGCAGCCGATGATACCCCATCTTGAACCGCTCGCGTTCTTCGGTCCCGGTGTCATTAGGGCAGTACGTGTTGATTAAGACGAAGAGACCCATATCCACAACAATAGCACGTCCTTCGCTATCCAGGAGTTTGTAATCCACTTCATTCTCCTCAAGCATTGGTGGATACACGTCATATGTCGACACTCTCTCTTCGGGCCGTAGTGCTGGCCTGGGTTGCAAAATCCCCGATAATCCCTCCTCCGCTTTGAGTGGTACGGCTGTCTTGGAGCGCGTATACGTGGCTACGCCCGAGTACCCTGTTTTGTGGGTTGGAAAGGAGAAAAAGGAGTCGAAAGAAGGTGGGACGGCTACCTCCTGAGTCAGTAGCTTTCGTGCGCTTTTCATTTCTGTCACTTCATTAGAATTCGGCGGTAAGCTTAACCCTGAACGGCCCACCTTGAAAGCAGATAATATCGGCTCCCATGTGATCCAGAATATCATCGAACGACTTGAGTGTATTCCATCTATAGCACGATTAAGATTTCGCTTAGGAGTTGTGAAATTGCACGAACGGGTGATATTGAGGCAGAGTTCGTACTCCATTCTGTCATATTTGGTTTAATATATGCACCCCGCCTCGATATAAAGCTTACTATATTCCACGTCAGTAGTCGCATAAGGCGATATTACGAATACCGCGCGTCCGCTGGGATGATGCCGCTGGGATGATGGCGAAAGGAGAGAACCAGGGACTGTGGCAGTGCCACCAGTTATTCACATCATGTGAATAAGTTCAGACTCCGCTTCAACTCTGAGCGCCCACGAGGCGTCTATTGGGACTTCCGACTCTGTCACTCTGGGGGAATGACGATTTCAGCGTGGTGCGATTAGGACTTGAGAGAGTGTGATTGGGTCAAAAGAGTGCGATCATACTGAGAAGAGTGCGATTGACTCATTTACAATCGCACTCTCATTCAATGTTTGACACCCACATAGGATCACTTGGCGTTCGATGGCCGGCTAAGGCTTCGCAGGGTACTACTTTAGCAGAAATTCGCTTAGTGCTTGCATATCTCCCTCTATGAGACTAAACGGGCATCTATCCATGAGTAACTACAAGAACAAGTCCGACCTCATGCTCTCCAGCGCGCGAAAAAAGGATGTTTAAGTCTTGTAAGTCTTATAGCAAATAAAATAAAAGAACGAAGTGAAAGTTGATTCCAGAGAGACCTGCAATTTATTGCCTATGCAGTAGGAGAAACGTATGACAAAAGAATGACCTCGGCGAGGTTTGAACCGCAAACAACCAACGTAAACGACAACCACTAACAACTACGCCATTGGTCTGGACAAATGACGAGGAAATGCAAACCGTACGTCCAGGAAGGTGGCGCTGTCTACCAGGCTAAGCTTGCCGACTGATCCCGCATCAAATATGCCGAGCCTCGCAATCGCACTCTTTTCTCCTAATCGCACTCTTTTTCCTTAATCACACCACACTATTCTCATATATACTCGTCACTCTGAAGCGCTGTTGCCCTTAGAAATAAACGAATGGGCTACTTGAAGGCCTTTGAACCGTATGTGCTACATAAGCATGAGTACAAATAGTGCAACGAATTGCTTGACCTTCGGATAGCGGATAATGCGATTTGGCTGGATACTCACTCCGTGGAAGCCGACTAGTCTGATGGTACTACTCTCCAGTTTACCATCTGTACTCGCAATAGACTGCGTTGAAGAATTCCAATAGCGTTATGATGACCGGTGACATTGAGCTCTTTCAATGGATCACACCTCCAGAGGTCCCAAACGCTGCCACCATGGTGTTTCGGTTCGACTTGAAGGCTTGTCAACTTCGGTGTTGAGAGAAGAAGACGGTCTGAAATGGCACCGGGAGAGGTTTCGAGTACGAGGAACACGTTCTCAAGCTTCCCTTTGGAACAAAGTGCATTTTTTCGATTTCGTCGCTTGCGAACGCGGAGAACATGTACAGTTTGCGCATCGGTGTGCGGGTGAAGTACCTCCAGCCTATGCGCAACATCGGTTACTGGACCTATCTTTTGCAAGGAAGGACTACAGCTATAAGGAATAGTCCGTCCGACATTTGGTCTGGGCGACACGATGTTTGACAATGATAGGCGGAGAGGCGGAGTGTTGCATACAACGTCGTGCCATCGGCGACATACCAGCCTGAGTGACGAAGCTTCGTGCCGGTGATGGTATGGCCTCGACAAAAGAATACTATAAGCTAACTGAGACGTGCATGAAGTATAACCTACTTCCACCATCGTCAGAGTTGTGATCGACAGGCTGATTACTATCGCCGTAAACGAGGATACGTCTCCGTGTCTGGAGAGCATTTCTGTGAGCTAATTCGAAAATCGTAGCCAAGAGCCCTGTCGCCGGCAATCAATTGATGGAAGGAATAAGTTGGTAGACGTCGGAATGGTCGTTCTACTATCTACTGCTTATTGATTGAGTAGACGTTGAACGTTGAACACGAGATGCGTGGTCGTGAGGGGTGTGAATGCTACTGTCAGTGAGCGGACACAATGAGACAGGCCTCTTATACACGGACACTAGTCATTATGCTTTTCTATTGACCATTTCAAGGGGTTGCACCTCACTCCAGCGGAAAAATGGGGAAGAGAGGCGGAAAGTGAAAAGAGGTAAAGGTGAAGTAGACACGCAATGGTGAACGCTTCGCTTTTCCCTTTTTCGAAAATGGACTATTTTTTCTATCTCTGAAGCTTTGCATTGATGGCCCGGAAAGTTTCACAATGCTCGGCAAATGGCATAGAATACACGATCCCTGCACCGAGTAGAGGCCTAGTAGTCTCCCTTTATTCATCCTCAGACCTGTGCTTGGCTCCGCATTGGTCGAGTATGTGAAAATTCATGGACGGTAACGATGTCCACTCTAATTTCCGTCGTGGCAAAATGAAAGAAACAAAGGCAGGGAAATAACGACAAATTTTCCAGTTTCTACGGCTTTTCTATGCCAATTACATAGCCTATAACGGTAGAGGATTTGTCACGGCGGTAAGCCCAATTCGTTCTCCAACTCAGCAGTTGATAGACGTATAGAAACGGGTGGGAGAAGTCGGTAAAGGCTAGTCCTTACAATGGCAAAAGTAGGTGTAAGCTGGAATTTGGTTTTTTTTAAGTTCGTATCCTCGAGTTACTACCGATACATGATTGGATTTTTGACACTAATGTACGTAGGAGTAACTGCGTTCATCGTGGGCACCGCCAGCCTGAAGAACGTCGAGGACCTTATAACATGGCTTGCTCCCAGTACCACTTCTCTATGTCTTCCCTCAGTTCCACTGGTTCTCGTTTAAAAAGTCGGAAGACTTCCTATAACTGTGAGCGTTGAAGTTAATTCCTTACGTTGTGACCCACAGTTTTCTACTGAGGAGCTGATACCTACACATCTCGGCAGCCTCCGCAGAAGATTGACAAACCTACCATAGAACAACAAGCTACGAAGTCGTTGTGGGAGACGAGACGCAAACCGTTGAAATTTGAATAGGGGCATCAACTACAAAACCCCCTATTGTTCGGATTGACTATGGACCGTTTGGCCGTGATGGACTCGGACTCGGAGTTACTTTCAAGCGGAATTTTCCGCTCGATGCAACAGTAATTCCCACAGCGTACAAGGTTGACTGGTTCTCTGATCTTTACGTCTGCTATCATCCTGGAGGATACTGGAATTCTCGTCTGATCACCCGCGCTCAGTCTGGAGGCTATGCCATTCCAGCACATAAACGACTCTGTGCCTGCAGATCACTGTCGCTGAACAACTCGCTAGGCTTTATTCGTTCCAGTCTTTACTTTGCACTCCTACGTCACGCCTCATTGCTCGATGGTCTCTGCCAACCATACTCACATGTCGCTTATCTCATTCTCAAAGAGCTGCATCGTCGTGTTGATACTGCCTACATCCTTTCTTGAAAGAATTCAACTATCGCTTTCTCGATCCCTAGCTGGCCTAACCTTCTGCGGACAGCGGTATGCTTCAGTTTCATCTCGGCTCCGAAGGCAGAGAAGAACCTCTTCATTTGAGCTTAAAGCAGGCGCGGATGTTAATCGGTGCTCTAATTAAACTTGTATCCGAGCTGAAGATGTGCGTGAAGGGGTGTCTATCTCCGGTTCCGTGGCATATCGTTTCACAGAGTTGTCACTGCCTGTTCCCTACCCCTCCAGCAGGCTTCAATGGGTCAGAGGATCCCCGGAGCCGGGCGCTAGGCGTAAGTTTCGCAACGCGCCGTATGATTCTTTCAATTCTATCCCTTCAGCCCCCCGGTTCTTTCGACTTCTAGCTCCTCAGCTCGTCTTCTAGGGAGGTTGGTGCTTCTTCTTATTCCTTATGGACGCGGATAGCTGTGACATCGGTTGCTAATGGACGTCATGTAGACTTTCTGTCGAATAATCCGCCTTCAAGACTAATTCTTGCTCGATGGACCAAAATCGTAAGTTCCAAGCCTCAAGGTGTTGCACAGTTCAGCTGATCCGCTGCAGGGCGTACTGATCCGTGGTCTAGTCCGATTGTCACAGGTTCCCGTCTCGCAAGGACTGCGCGCTTGTCGGAAACATCGATAAGAATGGGTGCCGCGGAGGTTCGCCAGGATATATCCGCGTTCCTACCTTCCTTGGAGCGGCCATTGATACACGTACGTTGACGGTGCTTCATTCGGCTCTATCACTGTATCAGGTGCACTAGGATTGACGTCAACACTTCAGACCTTTCAATTCATTTAGCACGCCTCAAGGCCCGCATCCCACGAGTGCCATAAATCCATCGAGATGGATGGAATGCAGGACTTGGGGCAAAGTAACGAGGCGTGCTCATAGCAGAAACTCTTTAGCCCTGGAGGGACCGCAGTTTCGCCGAGTTTCTGGTTTCCTCGAGTCGGCGAAATTTAAATAGCCGGGTGAGCGTGTTGCAAACTGTCACTTCGTTAATACGTTCGGTTCTAAGGGCTTTTGACTTCGGATGTTTCCATTAGGCTACACAAACTCGTGTCCAACTTCAGTAGATAATCTGAGCACTCGGATATGAGCACAGCCCATACAAAGGTCAGCAGATCTAGCACGTTGTAAACTGCTCGCCCAAAGTTAGATGAATGAAGCTATAACGTCATGAACTATGACATTTTCCAGTTCTCGGTTCTTAGTTCACAAACGGCGACCTTGTCTAGCACCGAGCTCTGTTGTCAGTCCGAATTCTTTAACGAGAAGTTGTATTGTCATCCTGATATCTCGGACTTTTCGACGCGCCTTATGTCGCGAAATTCCGATTAGGTCGAACCCCCTGTTGCTGGGACGCTCGTATAATCAATTGTTGTGGTTACCGCGTCCTAAAACTGTATGTATTCTCGGGTGGAGTTTCTGATGACCGTGCATCGTGTTTCGACTGAATGCCTTCGTGCATCCAGGCGGCGGCGAGCCGAAAAAGGTAGGTACGGAGACTTAATTCCCCCTTCTGCGTTATTAAACCATGGCGTATGACAGGACACCCTTTCTACACGTTCGGTATGGGTGTGAGAGCACTGGTGCTGTTAATCGTGCGCTGTCATAAGGTGTGACCGTTAGACCCGACCATCTGGCTTTATAACTCATGGATTCTCTTCTTTCTGATTCCTTTTCTGTCAGCGTTCTCAACGTCCTAGGTGATAACGCTCTTTCGATGCCAATTAGAATACCCATGGGCTATTGTCGCTCCGTGAGTCTGACTCTCCCTGCCTGCCTTTCCTCTGTTTTCTCGGTAGCTTCTTCAAGGAGACACATGCTACTCTACAACGTGACTGGATGACCCAAATTCTGGTGTCTTGTTAGAAGTGTTTCGCTTTCGCAATCGTTGTTTAACCGGACATAGTAGCTCATCTGGCCACTCTAAAATGCGCTGGTAATCGAAGAAGAGCTGTTCTAAATGGTGTTTTCCTCGGAACACGCGAGAATTTGGGGGTCTTCTTACATCTATCTATCATATCACGCCGCCAGCACGAGCCTGGTGGGTGCAAAGAGGGTTCCTATTATCCGTTGGTCTGTAGTTTAGACCCGATATGTCTCTCTGGTTAATTTAAAGTTCCTTATTGGTAGGTGTGTTCACATGAGTCCTTCTTTCCCCATACTGTTGCGGATGGGCTTTCCGGGATATTTGTGACACCGACTTAGGATAGATACCTAAGCGTCACCCAACGCTCCCTTGGTGCATCAGCAACCCGAGCTCGTGCTGGGTCGACATTGCCATAATGTCCGTTCATGTCTCACCTCGGATCTAGCGGCTTTTGCCAGGACGTGTACCCTTCAGTAATATGTCCATTTTGGCTTGTGAACGGCAATGTCGAAACCACACCTTGGATGATTGTGTCGAAAGGGAGGCCTTATCACCGGCAATTTAGTCTTAACCCAGGTACTAATCGCGATCTCTGTGAACTGTTTTTGGTCCAATGACTATTTTGCAGTTTCTACGATCGCCTCATTACTACTAATTTGCGGCTGGTGTGTCACTTCCTTGGGATATTATGGGAAAACCATGTAATCCCTTTGCGTCTAACCCCTCTACAACTCCCTGCACTCCTATTGCTTAAATTATGGAGGGGTACCTTACTCCTAGTTCTGAATGATGCCCGGTCAGGGACGGGCGCTTAACGGCATCACCCTATCGATAGCATCCATAGATTGACCAATTTGTCCAGTTGTTTATTCCTTTGAACTAATAACAGGTCACAGGGTCTCGTTTATTTCGTCTACATATGTTCCACCGGAGATCCCGGCCATAGCTCGATTTCAACAATAACATGTCTTGACCGTGCTCTCCTCATGGCCTTCACACCACTCAACCGAGCAACTGGACTGTCCTGTGCGTACTCCATAGCGAGCGTGACTGTTCCAGCGTCGATAGGCGCGTGGCCCATTGGTACACCCAATGACCATTTCACAATAATGAGCAGCTCACCTGAGTAGTACCATAGGTATTAGTGGCGGCCACGCACATCTCCACCTACTCGATTAATCAATCTCAAGATTGTCCACTAACAAATAAGTATAACACAAGATTTGAATTGGATCTCAAGGTACGAATGGAGCTGGTGTCCATTGAGATATCAAAATTGCGGGGGGATGTCTCTCTCATACGGGCCGTTTCTGGCCTTAATTTGCCAGTACGATCTTGGGTGAGAGAATATGTTCTCCCCCGCCAGCATTCAAGTTCCTCCCGTGGAGTACGAGAGAGGCAACCCAAATAAGCGAGGTGAACTTTCGATAAGGAAAACCGCCGCTGATGTCGCATGATGGTTTATATACCAAGGAACGGCGCACGGACCACCATCAATTGATTTAAATAGGTCGGAGTCCGAATATTTTTTCTCCTCTTTACAGTCATCTCGTTGGCCATCTCTTGCAAGCCTGTCTGTTGATTGCGGCGCGCAGAACGCTAACGAGTAGAGAGATTTAATATTCTGGCTCTGGGCATACCGTGGATTGTAACTCCCCACTGATCCCGTGGTTAATCAGGGCTAGAAACACTCTTCTCCATTCATTTTTGGTCGTATGAATGAAATGTCACTTACCCATCCATGAATATAATCCTATTTTTCCCCAAATGTTATGATTGCAATCTGTTTTGGTTCATGTGAATGTCCTTTACTGGGGCGAATTCGCGCCGTATGTCAAACAATTATGTACGACGCTCTCGCCTCGCGCCAACCATAAAGGAAATTTGAAAGGGTCGCCCGCAGAAGGGACCAGAACAAGATCGCGGCCTGCGCTCCTATAATTGATCAACGTCGTCAAAAGCAGATGTGATCGTGCGCAATTGGACCGAAAGACTATTGTCAGTTTGCGTCGAGTGTTTCCGGTTGATTGTAGACATGAATAGACCGGTAGAGGCGGATAGGCATTGCATAAACTTGATTCAACATTCATATGTTCCGACACATACATAGTCCTAATAGGTCCTAATCTCTCAGAATTCAAGAGGTGGATGGTCGATCCGATTGTGAAGAAGATGCGAGTGGCAAAGACGAGTAACGGAGATTACGGTGTTACTATTGTCGGTGGTGATCATACCTCTCTGTTCGGGATGAATTGCAAATGCATCCCTAACCGTATTTGCTTGCGACGTGAACAGGATAAATTTCGGGGCGACGTGTATTAGCTGTGTGACCTCACTTTTGCTCTTCCCCAGAGACAGAGTTTGGATGGTTCTTCCCATTCTGGTCAGTTTTGCTTATAGAACCGATAGTATTCCAAAGCTACTTACCTGGTACTGTCAAACCGGTGGTAACAAGCAGCGAACCTAAAAAGCTGGAGAAATGGAGACTAAAGTTTCGGGCCAGAGTGATGCGCTTAGTCCCCGAGGAAGTCAATGGTGCTCCGACGGGTCAAACGGACGGATTTAACCCAATCACGGTTAAGAAACATCGACTCTCTGGAGGGCCGTACGTCCGTCTGGAGTCCTACTGCAGCGTTCAGTCTTTTTTGCTTCAAGATCCTATTTAAACTCAAATATACTTCTGTAAGCGATGACGATAGCAGGATCTCCCAACTAGAAATTCTAATACATTTGATCGTTATGCTTCCTGCCAAGATGAACTTTAGTCCGCCAGCCGCGCTGTATCACCGGGATTCTGGTTATACTACAGATCGGAATAACGTACGGTCACTATTTCGGTCACGGCCAAACGATCCTTTCGCGCCGGAAATATTAGCGCTTGCCACTGAAACCAGCTAGTCCTTCTTTGACCGGTGGTACCTGTTATTGGCTGAGGAACCACGAGATGTCTCAACCGTGCATATGAATCGTCCATAAGACCTTCATGGCTTTCTTCCATGTCTCAGTTTGACTCATGCCCCTCTCTCGTGCTTTCCCTTGCTCTCCACTCGTAATTGGCGTTATTCCTGGCCCGTGACGATAACCTTCTTGCATGCAGGGCACCAAGCAAGCAAGTAGCCCTGAACTTTCACCACGACGGGGTAAACCAACTGGGGGTGAAATGCCTAGCGCTGCCCAACACTCCTCGCAGACCTCCCTCCCATCCATCCGGCAGCTGCACCCCTATCTGCCTCCCTCTGGAATGGCACAGCCGGTGGCGACTGGTGGTTCAAGCTATGACTACGCGCCTGGAACAACGCATTACCCGCCTTTCTCCCCACCTATGCTCGAAGGTGCTCCCCATCCCCAACGTGAACAACCGGAGATTTATGGCGGTGTAGATTCTGAAGTGGACGATCTCGATCAGCACGGGCCGCCAAAGAAGAAACGACGGCGGCAAGCGTTGAGTTGTACTGGTATTTTTGTTTTACTCTTGCTGCCCTCCCCGAGCTCACCGTGTTGTTTTTATGCTCCGTCCATTGGCCTTTGAAACTCCTGCCGCACGCCAATTCTGTGGATCCTGCTCGTCCCCGCCACGTTGACCCTGTGACGCCATCACGCGGGGTGAACCACTCCAGAATGCAAACGGCGCAAAATCAAATGTGACCGGTACGCTCGCGATAATGTATCTCAGATGCCTGGGCTCACGGAGCGGACAGCCAGCAACCTTGCATACCCTGTACGAAGCGAGGCGAGCAAGCAAAGTGCCAGTGGCATGTCGTAGAGCCTGTGTAAGTTTGAGCTACCATTATAATGGGCATCTTTACCTCATTAATGTAACCCCACATCTTTAGCGAGAAATATGTAACAAGGGCCGAATATGACGAGCTTAAGGCTCGCTTCGACCAGCTATGGAATTTGGTCCATCGGCTGTTACCTCCGGGACCTCAAGGTGTGCCCTACTATCAGGCCATGCCCACTCAACCCGGACCTTCAATAGAAGCTGTTCAGCCTTATCAAGGTCCTGTTTATGCTTCGATGTTGGCGCCACAGCAATCCTACCAGCCACATCTAGACGGAGCCGCTTCGGGAATGCCACCCCCTCCTCCCTCGCATCGATACTCGCGGCCTGAGGCAATCCATTCACCCGCCCAGGCAGGAGGTCCATCCTCCCCCATCGTTCCTACCGTCCAGTCCCCGATACAAACCAGTCGAAGTCGGATACCAGACCCCAAACCCGCGGGCTCTTCGGCACCCGCAGCTAGTAGTAGCAGGCGATCGCCACATTCTCTATCCGTCATTACCTCCGCCTTCCACACTGAACCCTCGGAGTCAAAAAACTGCTCCGCGCAGACGCTCACGCTGGGCGAGCGTCTGCGCCGAGAGCCCAACACGGTTCTCGAAGGCTCAGCAGTCCTGCTTTCCGTGGCGAAACGATGCCCTCTTCTTCGAATCCCGTTTCTTCCGATTTTCCAGGGATGTATGTTGAGGGTTCAGCGTCTGTTCATTCTCCCCACCAGCCTCACTCGTACCATCTCCCTCCTGAACGCAGAATGAGCGATCCAGCGGGTCGTTATGGCATTCCAGATGGCGAAAGGTCCAGGATGGGACCACCATTCCCTGGACGAGATCGAGGGTAGTTTCTTGTCTATATCTATATTTTCTCGCATCTGAACCATTGGACCGGCCCTTTACTCCAAGTACACTCTTTTCCGTCAACATTCTCCTGATGTATTTTTTTCAATCATTGCCTCATGTCTGGCATCTCATCACATCCTGAATTTATACTTACACGCATCACCTCATCTGCTTCATCAGCATTCCATACGCTCACTGTTAGACAGCCAGTCTGAAATCTGCCGATGTATTCCCTTTCGTGTTTTCCAATACCGTTTTTGCACCCGGAGGCTTAAAAGGCTTATCACCGCTGTCTCCTTCTCGATACCGATGTTCTCTGCTCTTCGTCATTCCTCCGATACCCCCGTTATTCCGTGTTGCACCACGGCGGAAACGCCACATGGCTTTCTGCCCTTTTAGGAGGATCTGTAATTGACGAAAACAGGTTGAAATAGACCCGGTACACGAGTCTATATACAAATATTTCATCTAATAGTCTATGCGATAACATCTGAATTATATTTAGTTATTCCCAAACCAACTTGCCATGTTCGTCAACACTAGCTTTCATCCCACCACTGATCGTTTTTCCAGACGGCTTCTTGGACTGCTCAGCGATACGTAACCGCTCTAATTCCCGCTTGTGTCGAGCGAGCGCTGCTAATCTTTCTTCCTCGGCCACAGCTTTCGCAGCTTTCTGCGCATCTCGTTTCTGGGCATTCTGACGTTGACGTTTTGTTGGAGCCTCCGGCGTGGGCGACGTGGATTTCTGCGGTTGGCTCGTCGAACTCGAAGGCTGCCGATCAGTCTCTGAAATGATTTCATTATGAGCGTTAGGGATCTGGGGTAAGGGAAAAAGATGCCATACTTGATCGACGGCTCTTGACAACGCCCCACCCATCGTCTTCTCCATCCGCATCGTTCTCGCCGCCATCGGTCACACGAACGTCTTCGTAGTCTCCCCACGAGAAACCAGAGGCGGGTTTTTCGTCGGGCCCAGGCTTAATTCGCATGACTCGCGACAATGTCGGAACATCAGGCGTGTCGAGCAAGCTGAGAGCAAGAGGAGAGGTCACAACGTAAAGTAAAGTCATGGGTTAGCAACGCATGGGACAGAACCAAGAAACAACGAGAACGTACTCCTCGACCCCAGTCTTCCTGGCTTTCGGTAGAAGCTTTTCAGCCAGAGTTCGTCGATTCTCGCCGGAGTCTCGGGGATTTGGAGAGAGAGAGGTGTCTTCTGCGCGCTCAGCCACTGGCGAAGAATTGCCGGTGATAGAGGTTGTTAAACCTGCATCACTCGTGGTAGCTTCGAACTCCTGCCTGGCTGAATCACCTTTGCGTCGCGGTTCCACGCGAGTCCAGGATCCGTCTGTATCGACCGAGATGGAAGACTGGTGTAGAGAACCCGCCAAGTCCTGTTGAGAAGATTTCGAACTGGACTGGGCTTTGGATTTCGAAGGCTTCGGCTTGCGATCCTCTTGTTCGACTGAGGGTCTTGGAACCAGGGTGGTTGATTCCGCTTCCTGACCTTTCCCTTTCTTCTTCTTCCCCTTTTTAGACTTGGACGCAATTGATGTTATGGACTGCGTCACAGCGTCCGGTACTTCCTGCGTACTGTCGAATTGTCCGGGAACGACGTCCGGGAACGGAACGACCTGAACGTTCGTCGACTCGGGGCGAGGAGTAGCTGAACCCTCCACCTCGCGACTGGTCTCGGATTTTCCTTTCTTTTTCTTCTTCTTCTTGGAACCTTGATCCTTCTGGTCATCCGTTACTGCTGGCAAGGGCGACGGCGTCGAACGCAAGGTATACCCGAGTCCAAGGGCGCCCACAGCGACCACGAGAGTAACAGCCAGTTCAGAAGATAAATAGCTTTGCAAGGACCCCATATTCGAGAGAGTTCCAGTATAAGTTAGAAAGAACCAGGAGCAGGGGAAGAGTAAAGCGGGTGGAAAGAACCTCAGGTCGCTGGCAGCGGGTCAATCATGGTCATTGACGTGGATGTCGACCAAAAGGGAAAGAACGCACGTGGCGATACGAGACGACGCGTACATACAGTCAAACAACGCGACCGAGGTTCTCGGTCTACTATTCCGCCCAGTATAGAGCAAAAAAGAGCTCACATTCTCATGTCAGGGTACGCGTGTAGGTATTGGGTGGTAGATACAGATGGATATATTATGGGATAGTACTATCATCGTTGGTATAGACGTTAAGAAGCATCGATAGGAGAAGTGTAGAAAACAGTAAAGGACTGGGTGGATGAATTATACTAAGTGAATAAGTACAAAAGAGCGTTAAAGTCATCAATTGCGTATCGAAGAAAGTCAAGGAGATTCTACGAGAGAATCGTTAGCACCAAGCTTAAGGTGCAATGTTCCGCCAGCCATTGTGCTCCTTTCCAGTAGCGCATCCCACTTCATCGCCTTCTGGTGTTCAGTGAGGGTCTTTGTATTTGGGCTGGGGATAGTTGGACTATCAGAGTCTTGAGAAGAAGGCGGCGGTGGAATATCCAGGACAGAAGAAGGGCCAAAGGTTCCAGTGCGAGGTCGAGGACCACGATCATCGTCGACGATTACGGTGGTCTCGAGCTTGGCCACATTCGAATCAGTTTCGCCAATTTTCTCTTCTGTCTTTCCAGTAACTCGAGCCTGGGGTCGTCGTGCATTGCGAGCAGGCCGAGGAGGTGGAGTTTGGGAGTTTGGGCTAGCAACAGGTATTGTGGGAGGCGGCTCATCCTTCGAGGTAGCTGCGGACGTTGCAACCGGCGATCTAGGAGAAAACGCATTAACGGGATTGTCGATCGAAAATTCTGGGATCGAGGACGATTCATCGAGATTTTCTAGATCGATTGGATCAGGCTTGAACAGCCCGTCGTCGATCTCGAGCTTGGCGACTGGTGGTGTCGAATTGGGTTTAGTACGTCTAGGAGGTGTCGGGAGAGAGGGGAATACATCGGTCGGTGCGTCTCTCGACACCCAACTTACATCTCCTGTCACAGTCGCTCCCGAATAGGCATCGCGCTGAGAGGAGAAACGTCTGCCCCGTGAAGGTTGATAACCACTATCGCTCAAGTGCCCCTGATCGATTGTGGACACCATTTCACGATAAGCCGAGAATGCGCTGGGCGGATGAGGTAAAGGAGGGGGCGACTTATGTTCGGCCAATGATGAAGCCGACGAATGGGCTGAAAAGCTGCGGCGCAGTTTGTTCGACGAAAGGTGTTCGGAAGAGGCTGAGACGGCAGGTGGCAATTCTGCAGAGTGAGAGTAGGAGTACTCGTGCCCGTCTGCTGACGGGGCTCCTCCGGAGTATTTGAATCGGCCTGATAAATCCGTTTTTGATGAAGCTGCAGTTTTCGAGGGAGATTCTAAATTGTCTGTAGATCGTCCTCTGGACGAGACAAGGATCCGAGCTAAACCTGTGCTCGTGCTTCCGTGGCCTTCGGAGGTGGGCGAGGCCATGGAGAGGTGGGCGCTGGATGGAAGTGAGGGTACAGGAGGGACGACACCCTCGTGCTTAGGATAGAGACCATTGTTACTGCTGATGCGTTTCACGAATCTCCATAGTTTGCCACCGGAAACATCGCTGTCTTTCCTAGGAAGCGAGGAATTTCTCCGATTATTCGAACCACGCTCAAAAGACACTGGCGGATGTGAATGGTCTGGGTTGGCGCTGTAGGACCTTCGTGTCCTGGATTTGTCGGCACTCCTAGCACCGTGCGACGTACTAGCTTGCGCGGATGTTGAGGAAATTTGGCGTGGTCGACCTCGAAGACGATTCCTATGCCTCTTCCCCTCCTCCCCAACAGGCCCGGTGGGTTTCTCCTTCTTACTGGAGCCAGACCGATTCAAACGAAATCCGAACCCTCGTTTTTCCGATTTGTGCGGTTTGGTGTCCATACCTCCGCTAATAGTGGTGCTCCGAGAACCTAGAAGAGCACCCGAGTCCGAGTTCGAGTTATTTAGATAGACATCATTATGGGAAACCCAGCGCTCCTCGGAGGTCCCACCAACCACCGTATAAGGGGGCAAAGCATGTCTGTCTTCGTGAGATTCCAGGTCGTGGCTGAGGTAAGGCGCGTCGAGGGAACCTTTGGGGCGACTCAAATACCCTCTCGCCTCCTCCCTAGAGCTATGCCCAAGATCGCTTCTGTCGAAGCTAGGGGAAATCGGAGAGTAAGGCGTCAAGGAAGGCAGGGGCGAGTCGTTCGAGCTGTAGCTGAACGCGCTGGGCACTGAAATGTTGCGCTTGGGATCCATCCCCAGGACCTTTCGCCCACTGTGTCCGTGTCCGTCGCTTCTACCGATGTTATGATGTGGGGAAGATGGAGAACTAACTGCCGAATGTACGAAGCTGTCAGCCCTAGGAGAGCTTGGCTGGTCTGGGGTGTATTTGGTAGGTATCAACCCAGTGTGCTCCTTCATCCACAAGAGCGCCGACCGTCTCCGCTTTGCCTTCTTATGCGGTTCCCCAGTTCCATCTACACCAGAGCGAGAAAGTGGACTGGAAAGTTTCGAACTGGATCGGGTGGATATGAAAGGGGCTTCGAGGGTCGTCGACGTGACAGCTGCCACCTGAGAGCTGTTGGCCCCATTGGGGTTGGGACTGGGAGGCAATGGAATCGCTTTAGGGGAAGTAGGTGTGCTCCCTGTCGAACCTGGTTTCAGTCGTGTGGTGATTATGGTCGGAAAGCTCAAAGCTATGGGTGATCGTGTGGGCGGAACAGATGGTGCTGTTGGAACAGCAGCGGATGCTGACTGCGATCGCTTGATCCCAGAAAGACTTGGGTGAAGGGCGTCGATCCGAGGGTAGCTACTAGGGGCGGAAGAGCTGGGAGGCGGAGTAAGGGAAGATGAATGGTACTGCGGCGTCGGTAATGGCTCCTCAGGGTGTTGACCTGGCGGCACCAGTATGGGTTTGGGTTTGGGTTTCGTAGGGGAAGAATGTTTGCTCCCGTCGCGTCGAGGGCTCGGCAAAGGATCTATCACCACGAAACCTTCATCTACCCGCTGCTTAACCAACTTTGACTGCCTAGTCTTTAGACTCTTCGATCCATCCCCAACCCCAGATCTGTCACCATACCGCGGCCGCACGAATTCATCATCGCTCGTAGTCCCTAGCACTCTGCTAATCTTGGAACTCGAAGCTCCCCGCTGTCCACGGCCGACAGCATGATGATGATTCACAGTGTCAATCCCATCGACATCGTTCTCCTCGATGGAAGCAAATTTGATGCTGCTTCCCGAATCACTCCCAAGATCATCCCCACCAGCGCGGGTGTCCCCAGTCCCATAATAATCGGGGGAAGCAAGGAGTCGTGCCATCATGTCTTTGGTGTTGGGAGAGTCGGGCACCGTCGAGTTGCTGGAACTGCGCGGTCGGTTGTCGGAGGTATCAATGCGGATGGGGACATGTCTAGACGGGCGTTGAGGGGACGCAGTGTCGTTCTCTGCGGCCGCTGAGCGCTGATGTGGTCGTGCAGTGACATTCGTGAAAGTCGTGGTGGACGCGTAACGGACATCCTGCGGAGGTAATGGAATGGCTGAAGTCTGAACCATAAGGGAAACATCGTGATCAGCAACGGGGAAGGCTGAGATTCCAAGGACCCTGACCAAAGAAGAGTTCCCGGTCGTAAGAGATGATTTGGATGGGAGGGAAGTAGAGGACTGTTGAAGGCGGAATGTGGGCATGGAAGGAGGGCCAGGATTGCCTGGCCCAGTTCTATGACTATGGTAGGACTGCGATCGTCTGATAGAAACAGGCTTTTCTGAAATTGAAGCGGGTCCGGCAGGCCGTGTGGTTGAGGAAGAACCGTGACGACGGTGAATGTCTGCAATATCGTAAAGGTTGTTCCCTACTGCAGGTCCGCCTGGCGTTGGGGGTCGTTTCTTGACACTTTTCAGACCACTCTTCCGATTCCGAGCAGATGAGGGAAGTGGGATGGGAGTTTGAGTGAAGACGAGGGTAGGACGGACACCACTCGAATCCGACACGGTTCTGGTACGTTGTGCAGGAACTAAAATACGAAGGCTTCATTAACAGTTGTCCATTGAATGATACATAGCAACCGTTCGTACCTGGGCCATCTTGGAAGTCGGAGAATCCCACAGAAGTCGAAGAAAGCAAGATCGACGAAGCTTGCATCGTGACGAAGTTTGGAGAAATTCAGAGAAGTCCTGGAGAAACTATGTGAGTCCGGACGGTTATCCCTATCGATATCGTTATTTTCCCATACCGTAGTGGTAGAGACGAGAAGATATCCAGAAATAAATGGCCAATCGGACCACTACTATAGACATCGGGTTACATGGTCAAAAACGGACTGGATGTTCATAGCCGAACAGTTGACATACCAGCATCTTATAGGTGGGTTATAAAGACCAGAAACGGGGTCAAAAGTCGGTAATGCTGTTGAGATATGTTGTAACCACGTGTGCGAGACGGAGAAAGCCTATTAGGACCTTTAGGAAAAGAAGTACGTCAAAAAGATAGGACTCACCTGGCGCCTATAACCGATGATGCAGGAAGGAATTCGAAGAACTGTGTACGCCAACTAGACCCGCGATGAAGGATGGAAGTCGAGAATTGCGAGCGCCGGGTCCGACATTGCGGTCGAATATGTATCAAAAACGAACTGAGCAGAAAAAATAACCATCGCGCCCGGTGTTGTCGCGTTGGGAGGATGCGGGCCAATGGTAACCCAGCACCGACACCCCATTTGGCGTACTCCGCCGCAGGACTGTTTTCGGACTCAATACGCGCGAGAAGCCGCGATCGGTGCGGCGCGACATGTGTCCTCATGCCTGTCAGACAAAACCTAAAAACAATGCAAATTCAGATTCTTCTTCCCAGAGTGTGTTATTCTTGAGTCAACGACGTATACGCTGACGTAGAGACAAAAGGTCGTGAGTGAAAATTGTCTCGGAACCAGACGCGACTCCACTGCGCGTTTAGTACTTCAGTCTGAGTTAGGAGTTCCTTCAGACTCCTGAAACACTGTGATCTCGACTTCGGGGACGATGCCTAAGCATATGTACATAGCAGGAAAGGATCAAACCACCCCATGGAACCAAGAAATCCATTGCAAATCCAGAGACGGAGCATACGCAGGAGATAGGAGAGCATATTAGTATGTACATAGTAGGGCTAGGCTCTTAGGCTACATACATGAGCAAGTTTGTGTCCGCCGGTGCTTATAGCGGACAATTGTAACAGCAACCGGCAACAAGTTGCGCTCATCATAAGCTTATGTACTAGTCGTAAGCGCTTGGGCTTTACACGATATATGTACATGATACATCCCACGATGTGCCTGTCTTGTTGCTGCAATAAGTGATGAGTCGGTACAGGCTGGTACAACGGTTTTCACAGTACATACTAAAAATACATGCTTATGTAGGAAATGAGCTCGGAGTTCATTCCGATTGGAGATGGCTTCGGAGTCTTGTCGGAGTCGAGACCTGAACGATGTGGAAATGGATATATGAACGTGCGGGGTCGGGGCCATTTGCCATTGGTAAATTATCGTAGACCAGCGTTGACCGCCGATGGGATGTGTATATAAGATGTCTGGATCCATTGAAACGGACGAAGCGGATCGTAAATGGAGATATTCTCACTGAATTCCGCGTACATATTTGGCGCCGAACGGATAACCATCCTGTGCTCCACCGAGGCTATAATAATCCGTAGACAATGGCTTGCAGTCCCAAAGCCACCGTTAGTAGAACCAATTCCCCTCCGCCGAGGCCAGTGATTCTCCCAGTACCAGCAGAGCGCTGGACAGCGGTTACGGTCTGGCTAGGGGCAGAACCATCAAGGTCTCCCCTAAGCGTGACCTGCGGCGGCAATTCTGCAATGTTGAGAGCGCAAACTGCAATAGGGGTACTAGTCACGCAGTCTCCTGTCAGGGTGAGACTGCCAGAAGATCCGGGGGTGTAACGCATTGTCGCTGAGACTGGGCCTTGGACAAGAGTTGCTAGAATGATAGAATGGTGCAGGTTGAGGAAGTTGGCTTTGGACAGAGGAAACATACTTACCTGGTCCAGGTGCCTTATCTCCAGGCTGGTCATAGAGACCCCAGGTTGTGCGGCCAGCAGAGTCAGCACCCATGTTGGTAGCGCTAACAGGACGACCGTCATTCCAGGCAAAGGGAACATAGGCAATGCTGGCTTGTCCTACTACCGTTCGCACTGCTGCTAATAAGATATGACGTGAGATAAGTGAAGGAGCCGTAATCCCAGCGACGAAACAGACCCAGCAACAAGAGCAGGAATATTGGGTGCGAGAGGTGCAGGAACATCGCTAGGTCAGACTGGTAGAACAGGGAAGAGCGTAACAGCGAAAGAACCAAAACTGCTGGCTCAACGCCCAGCGTTAAGGAGGCAACAGGATGGAGAGATGTACAGTCAACACCGCAATAA
>FTPT01000365.1:0-12606 GCA_900156845.1 Coprinopsis strossmayeri
ATACTCAATATCATCGTATTCCCTTTGTCTTGATCTGGTGTGGTGCCTGTGTGCTCTGGATCTTCCAGAGTAGTTAGTCGCTGACACCCCCAAACAGCCTCACATCCTTCATACCCCAACTCCGCTCTCTCTTCCCTCTCCCTCTCTTTCCCCAATCCCTCTTCCACATCTCCCTCTCTTACTATCCACCCATCCCCCTCCCTATCCTTGTCTGAAAGTCCAAGTCCCTGGCTTGTCAAGTGCTCCCTCTCATGTACACCTCCCTGTCGAACAACACTGTCTTTGCACAGAGGCAAAGACCATTAGCTTACCGAATGGTTAGTATCGAGACTTAGTGACTATGCTATAACTCAAGGGAATAGCTTATATATTATTACAATATATGAGGTCCTTATATACATTTTAGAGGTGGCACGCAATACCTAATAAGGTCACCTATTATACCAAACAAGCAGTGGAGTACATGATGTAGGTACAGAGTATAATGGAGTAAGTGGAGCATAGTCCACAGATCGGAATGGAGTGATTATTTATAGTCCAACACTCCCAAGCCTCCATCCAGCCTCTGCAAGTGTTTCTGCTCAAACTCTGATGACAAGGGTAACGGTAAAGCCACAGCAGAAGATAACCAAATTGTAAGCTCTGGTGACAAAACCATCAAGGGTGGGCCAGATCACTAGCAGGTCTTGAACCAACCTCAGGCTTGGTTGTGGTCTTGGCTTTGGTGTTAGCTCTAGCTTTCACATATGCTCTCATCTTTGTTTTCGTTACCATCAAAGTATCCACTTGTACATCCAACTTGGACTTGGACTTGGACTTGGACTTGGAGTTGTGCATCCCCACCCTTGTTCTCATCCTCATCCCACTCCAACTCCCATATTCAACCTCATCCTTGAGTTTGTCCTCATCCTCACCTTCACCTCCCTCAGTACATCTCCAACTCCCACTTCTCTGCTCTCACCCCTCCACCTCACCCTTGCTCTTGCATCCATGTCTTCATTAACCTTGAGGCCTTGTATTTGTATTCAAGCTTCACTCTCAGCTTCATTCTTGCCATGCAGCAATCCAGGCACCAACGTGGGCCCAGATAAAGAACCAGATAGAGAAGCAAACACGGATCCAGATGATAGAGGTGAGGCAGATAAAGACATCGACATCGTTTGGAGGCTGGGAGAGTTTTCCAGTAGTGCCTTGTTTATTGGAAGTTAGTGAAGGTTTTGGTATGAAGTAGATGAGGGGAAGTATTTATAGCAAGAAAGCAGAAGTAGGAGAAGTATTGGTAGTAAGAAGTAAAAGTCAAAGGTAGCAAGAATAAGTATTGGTAGCAACAATAAAACAAGAATCAAAAAGTCAAACAGTTCAGCTAGATATGAGATTTTAGCATGGGTTACGAGATATGCGGGGGTGAGGGTGCCGTTGTTATCGCATTATGGCATATCATAGTGGGTGGTGGCAGGGGGAGTTTGAGTGGGGTGGGGGGTCGAGGCAAGGCGAAATGAGGCAGTGAGAAGGAAGTAGGAGGGGCAGGGTGCAGCACAACAGGGGTACGAGTTGTTGACATCGATGCGTATGGAGATGTAGATGTAGATGTATAAGTAATGTATGACATCAATGGCGATGCCCCAAAGGATGTCGAGAACGTATTTGCGAACGTCAATGTCAATGGACCAGGCAGCCTAGTCCTAGTCCTTTGTGCAGCCAGCCAAAAACAGGATAGAATGAGAGGACAATAGAAATAAAAGATAGAGTAATAGAGTAATAGAACAACAAAACAATAAAATGATAAACGAAAGATAGAATGCCAGAAGAACCTCCAAAAAACCACGGAAAAAACAAAATTTACCGATAATCTTAGACAAATTACTGTGATTATCCTTGACCTTATCCGAGATCCTCTAGCTGGGAATGAAGGCGTTGGGCAGGCACATTGTTTGGGCTTTTGCATGGGTGCTTTCTTGGTTTTGGAATTGAGGATGTTGTGGGTATAGCTGAGATTTTCGTACTCAGCATAGGCATAGGCACCGAGGAATAAGAATAATTCGATGTGACCAGGGGTTGAATACGCAGGGTTGGAAGAGACAACATTGTATCGACATCGACTTCTTTGTCTTCATCTTCAACCTCCATTTCTCCATCCGCATCTCCAATTTTGTCTTCATATTCAACGTCTTGCTCAAAAACATTGGCTTTCTCGGTGCCTTTTCCTTTTACTCTCAACCAAGTCTCCTTCTGTTGTCCCTCTCCTTCCCCTTGCTACTAGACCCACTCCCTTTTTCTCCCACCACTATCGCCCTTTTCCTTCCTCCCTGCTGCACATTCCCGCTCCCCCTCTCCTTCCCCTCCCCATATGTTTCCCACTCATCCCCTTCTCCTTCGCACTCCTCGACCCCACACCCAAATCACCCATAACACCCCCACCATTCACTTCCCCGGCAGTCCTCCCATATGGGCCCGGCCTAAACCGCCAATCGGGGTACTTCATTCTGTGCTCCTCCTGCGCTTCGACAGCCTTGACTTCCCATTCTGCGCATTCGGAGGCTGGGAGGGTCTTCCGGTAGTGGCCTGTTCGTGCAGGTAGGAGCGTTAGCGTCAGTTTTGGTGTGAAGTAGAAGGAGAAACGGAAGAAGGAGAAGTAGGGGTAAAAGTATTGGTAGCAAGAAAAATTGAAAACGAAGATGATTCAAATTCCAAGTTCGTCGATCTTAGCAGGTTACGAAATGCGGGGTAAAATGAGGTGATAACATATGTCATAGCATGTGATGGGGAGTTTAATGGGGCAGAGCGGGGACTCGGAGGGGGTGCGACACGGGCACCTTCACGGTCCTGCCACAGTCCCAGGTCGACCATCGTCCCGCCAAAACAGGATAGAATGAGAGGCCAATAGAAAGAATAGAAGAAATAGGCCAATCGAATGATAGAACGATAAAAATGATAAACGAAAGACAGAACGACAGAAGAACACCACAGAAAAAACAAAACTCACCGATAATTTTAGACATATTACCCTTGACCTTATTCGGCGTTGGGTGGGAGCGTTGTTTGGCTTTTGCAAGCATTGTTTCTCGGTTTTGGGCATGCTTCTTGTAAGTGTAGTCGAGGTTGCTGTTGTAGTGGAGGATGTTGTCATCGAGTATGTTGCGGGTGTAGCTGAAATCTTCGTGTTCGGCGTCGACGAATAAAAATAGCTCGACGTGGAAGTAGTACTACCCCCACCCGGCATTGAAGGTGCAGGGATAAACATGTACTCCGAGTCAGTCTCTTGCTCGTATCAATACCGACATACCCTTCTTGCTCAGCCAGCTGGCTGCGCCCTATAAAGTTGCCTTTGGAACAGGCCAATCAGATATTTGTTGGTGTTTGTTCCCGCGCCAACTCCTCTGAGGTACGTTAGACATTTTCTTATCCATTCATCATTGTGTTAATTACATCGTAGCTCATCCTCTTGCAACGGAAGTATTTTGAATCCCGTCAGCAGGCCGCGAAGGAGGCTGCCTAGCTCGAAGGATAGCGGTAGTTTGCCATCCCCGTTGTTCCTCGCTATCACGGATGTTCAACTTCAGAGCCACCTTATTACCAAGCCATTCAGGGGCCCCAGATGTCCCATCTGACCCTGTCCTCACCAAACTCGTATCCCTACGATCACTCGTCAATTGACCGAGTTTTTGCGAGGCATGTTCACCGTTCCAGGTCAGACTCGGAAACCGGGTTCTTCGCCTCCGCATCAACTTGCTATGTTGCACTTGGCTTCCCAATCCTCGAGTTAAATGCGAACAGCAGCAGCAGCAAGCCTATCTCTCCTCCCATCCTCCCCACCCTCCAGATCATCTCACCCGCTTCATCCGTGAGCTCCAGTTCCTCAGGCCCTTCCTCGCCAGCCTCTGGTTCCTTCACTCCCTCGTCCGCGCCTCTCTACCCGAACGCCTTTCTCGCCATGTCCTCGGCAGTCTTTGGAGATGAAGTTTGACTTCAACAACGCCGACTCCACCCAGGTCAAGCTCGATCTCCAGGTCGAGATGAGGCTCCAAAAACGACTTCACCCGGGTCACCTGAGATTGGGCCAGCCGTCCTCGACAACAGCTAGGCGTCAACTCCATCCCTTCGGTGCTGCTTCAAGATCCTGGTATCGCTCTCTGTCGATGCTGCTATCCAAGCTCGGCTCACAGGGCTGCCTATGATGATTTGGTGTCAGGAGGCGCGTTCACGGCTGCCACTTAGACCTTTTTTCTTTTCGCACTTCCTTTGAGGGGGATTCTTACATGTGCCACGTAGAAAGATGCCGTGCACCTTGGAACGCTTATCACGACGACGACTACACGAACACGACTCCGACGAATGATGAACGCATATACACCTCATCGACCGCCCTCCTCTACCAGTCGGAAAACGACGATGAAGGAGGGTGTGATGGTTAGGAATCGCCTCTTCTTTTTCGCTACTTCCGAGTCTCTCATCCTCTTTTGTTTATCTTGTTTATTAATTTTTTTCTTCGGCGGTTTCCAAAAGCTTTTGTACATCTGTATGCAGGTATTCGATCTTCAATTTACCTATTCGCTGGTGTATTTGCTCTAGCCCGTTGTACCGTTCATCCGTCCATTCATCTATTCATTCACAGACAGCATCATCGCATCCTCCCATCGCCCGCTTTCTAGTTTTTATTCCATTGTTAAAAGCTTGTTGAAATCATAGTATTACCTTTTTTGCACCCTTCCTTAGCCTCTTCTTCCTTATTGGACGAACGGGACTCGAGACCCGTGCTGGATACCCACTCATTCGACGTCCCAGCCGTGCTTCAAAGCTCCCTTGGACCAAATTTGGCCGTCTCGACGACGCTTCCCGCATCGACCCAACCCTCTTTCAAGTACAGCCACACTTTTTCGTGCAACGATTACTTACGACGCTCATCGCTCTTCTTGCTTTGCGTTTGCAAACCCTTGCCTCTAGTCCCCCGCCCCGCCTGATTATTCGTTACTCACTTATTATCCATACCGTACTCTTTCTCCTTACATTCAAGCACTCGGGATCATTCTTCTCAAAGATACTCTTTGTTTTTTTTCCCTCTGATCTATTCCAAAAGTCACCGAGCTTTGTCCTTTGCACATCATCGTGTCGTGGTAGCATACAGGTACCATGCACGTCTCCTCTGCTGATCCATCTAACAATCGATTGACTAGAAACATAGCTTCAAGGAAGGAATACAACACGACTGGCCTCAGATGGAGAATCCTAGCGTGCTGATAAACAACGATCGATCTGTTGTAAGTGTAAGTGGCTTGCATTCCCCTGGCTCTCAAACACGTCTCATCGATGGCCACCCTCCCGGCGTTAGTCGCTGAAGATTACAAGCAGGAAAGGCCCTGACTGAGTCTGGGAGCCTGTCGCGAAATGTGCCCTGATGCTAGTAAGCAATGATCCTTTTATATAAACAGTGTCCTAGCGTGCCAGCTCATAGCCAATCTCTCTTCTATCGCGACGCCCTCAGGCTGTGACTCTCGATCCTCCTGGGGATACCTTTATGTCGACTTTGTCTTCTCCTCGCGAGAGCCCAGGCTTATACCCGTGGAGGCTCATGCAGCAGCAGTCCTTCGACACGTTCCTCGATCCAAAGGCCCTCTTGTTCCGATACAAGATAACTCACATCCCCTCCATGTTCCTCTCGCCTACCCCATAGAAAGACGGAACTCATTGGTATCAACTAGGAAGGAAAGAAAGACTATTGGCCTCAATGTCCTATACGCCCAGCAAGACGTTGAAGAAGTGGAGAGATATCTTGTAGGTACGAGGTAAAAGTCCAGTCTCCCTCCGAGCCATAACACCCAGCTCATGCCCTTTTGCAAACAGAAGTTGAATGCGAATACCTAGTGGCAAGGGCTTAAAAAGCGGGACGTATGGGTGGTCTGTGGATGTCAAGAATATAATCGCGTAAGTACGGGCGTGGCAGGTGGATAAACGAATGTATTATATTAAATGTAGGAATGGGAAAGGATAGTAGTACCTCAATGTACAACTTTACCCAAATGAAATAGATATCGTATCGTCTCCCGTAGTACCGTGTCAATACCAACACCAAACCAAACCAACGACGAATCTGGGTCGAAAGACGAGGCGAGCAACGAAGGATTAAGAACAGACTTGAAAAGATGAACCTCCGCCAACGAATCACTTGCACATGGATCACTTGCCACTGACAGAAATCATTTTATTTGGTTTTTTTATCGGATCAAAAGTTTGTGGTCTGCGAACGGTGAAGGGTGTAATGTATGAATTGCAAGTATAACATAAGCTGGGTCGTAGACTCAGCTAAACACCTTGGGTGCATTCCGTGAGGGGTACATGGGTTGGAAACCAGAATGAGTCATAATGTGAGCCGAAACGAGACTTGTGGTACTAGATCTTGTATTGACTACATGGGTTTGAACGAAGGTTGAAGCAAATGTAGATGTATATAGTGGCCTCAAACAGGACAATATACTAGCGCATGCGAAAGTTGTCCGTTAGCGCACGCCCAGCGACATTATTGGATCCAATAGAGCAATCGCCAGAGGAAGGGGGTGTATGGCCGCGAGCGAATCCGACCAGGAGCGGACGGAAGAACTTCGAGCTCGAGAGTGAAGTTGAACTTGCTGACCTTGGTGGTAGGCCCACGACGCAGGGCGCTCTTCCAAACAAAGAGACCCAAGCCTAAAATGAGAATACATAGAAACAAAAGGCGAACAAGGGGGGGCAGTGGGTAACAGACTGCAGACGCAGTAAAGCCAAGGTACGCGCGTTATCGCCCTCACGCTATTCGTACCACCTGTCCAACTGCGCCTCCAGACCGTTGGAGACCAGAAGTCGGGGTCGCGAGGGCAAGGTAGGAGGCCAGACTAGATGTGCATTGAAGAAGTGAACGATGATCTTCTCTCCACCTTATCCTTCGCCTTCGCCTTCTTTTTCGCAGCGCCGCCCGAAGAAACACTACCAGACGCGAAAATAGGCTCAGCCTCCAGCACACACATTCCGCTTCGAGTATGAGCCGTCCGAGGGACGAGGTGGCGCCCAGTGAGGCTGGTGTCGGATCGTAGTCGTAGTAAGGTCGATGTAGCGGTCTGTGCAATTGAAGTGGTCACAGTCTTGGTCGTAGTAGTCGGGGTAGCGGTCAGAGTTTGAGTCTTAGCGGGCGTAGCCGACGTCCTTGTAGGTTGTTCTGGACCAGAAGACTACGTCGAGGCTTGAGCCGGAACGGTTGCGCAGAATCGCCTTCACGGCCGTTCGGGGACGGGAACGGGAAGTTCTTAGGCCCTTGCTTCTTCGCAGGGACCACCGACGTTTTCTTCTGCACAGGGGTTGGAGGGAGTCGAGCTGAAGACGAGCCAGCGGCTCCCGCAGACTCTCCGCGGGTGGTTGTTGCGCGACACGAGACGAACATTAGGGAGGGAGACTATCGCGTTGATGACCGAGGAAGAGCAAAAAAGGGACGGGTAGGTATCAATAGTCGAGTGAAACCTGTATACATTTAGTAAGTTAGTATGCGCGTGGGTAGGTAGACAGCAACGGACCTTTTGTCTTGTATGTAGGATTTGCCCAATCGAAGTCGGTATAGTATCGTCTATCACGCAGGTAGGGTTAACACCAAACCAGCGATCGAACAAACTACTCTGCCCCTCTGTCACAGAACCACTGGAAGGAGCCGGCGCGCATGCGGCCGCTTTCGCTTTGGGCAGGAGGTGCGCGAGGGGACGTTGCGCCCGACAGAGTTGGCGTTAGGTCTTTAGCTGGCGTTGACGCCGACTGTTGGGTGGAGGTATTCGTAGCAGCAATTGCAATAGTAGTCGCAGTCCTAGTTGTGGTCTGCGCATGCGAAGGAACCGCCTACACGTCCACTCGAAAGCGGGAGGAGGGACCCGTTCCTTGCTCTTTCGCTGGTGTAACAGGTGGCGCAGGTGGTCTAGCCGGACCCGCAGACGGCAGGGAAAGGTACAAGGACAAGAGGTTACTCCCCGTTCCTATCCTGATAAAGCTGGATACCCATGAGGATCAAAATAAGGGTGGGAGCCGTGAGAGACGGTCTGCTGCGCGTAGGAGACACAGGGTATGCGGTTGGATGTTGTCCAGTTGGACCATCTCGATGACGGGCCCTGATAGTTCTGAGGGCGTCAGGAGTCCGATGATGAGGGTAAAAATAAGGGTGGGAGCCGTGACAGAGGGTCTGCATGGACGGAGGGCAGGTCCACGACGAAGACGACCAAAACATATCATGAGTGCGAGGCTGTGCGTGAGAGCAACCTTGCTTCCACCACAACCAGTGTCAGAACACGTTGTCGTCAGCCATCTCTCGCTTTTGTCAAGATACCTACAATGCACTCTCAGAAAGACAGCAAACGGTCCAAGTCCTCTCGATTCAAAGATCTATTCAAATCTGGCAGTAACACCCCTCAAGGTCGGCCGAGTTCTGCAGCTTTTCCAGGTGAGAATATCGTGTTCGTTGATTGAGCTACTGATCGATTCGTCCTGTTAGCGGATGCGCAGGAGAGCTCGTTAGATCCAGAGACGGGTGCGTCAGCTGCTGTTTCTACAGTTCAAGGTCTGTTTCATTTCAAATGGATCGGCTGCCCACAACGCTTATTGTCGGGTCGTAGAATTCCCCAGGGCACCTGACGAGTCTAAACCAGCCGTGACCTCTGGCAGATCCAGTCGTTTCCTTCATCCGAAGCGACTCTTTGGTCTCCAAAGTAAGTCTCAAGATCGCCGGAGCGACACATCAAGTGAGCCACTCGTTCTTACTTGAGGCTCCTATTCGCTGAATAACGTGGTAGGTCATCAGGATTCCCAGCCACCCCAGCCCTCAGTAACATCGGTCGCTACTGTTCGTGACCATGGTATGTCCTTTATCCCGACCCCTGTAGTTAGATAGGGTGCTCACAGTTGCCTCTAGCATCCCTCAACACCCCCGTCGATCCCGATGGAGGCACCGCCAACGTTATGGAGACTGCGATGATGGCTCCCCAAGATGGTAAGTGGCTCTTACGGACTTCTGTGGTTATATGATGTGCTCACAGGCATCCCTAGCATCTGTCAATCCCCTCGCCAATTCCAGGGAAGATGCCCACGCTGAAATCTCCACCGCCGGTGCTTTGCAGACCCTGGTGACGGTTCATCAAGATGGCAAGTGACTCTGTCGAGCCTCTGTGAAGTTATGTGATGTGCTCACAGGCATCTGTAGCGTCTCCCAATGCCCCCGCTGATCCCAACGGAGACCCTGACGCTGGAACTTCCGCTCCCACGGCTATGGAGACCCCTGCGGTGGTTCCTCATGATGGTAAGTCGCTCTTTTGAACATCTCTTTAAATCAGGTGCTCATGGCCATCTCTAGCGTCCCCGAGTGCCCCCACCAATGACGACGGAGGCGTCACTGCTGAGTCTTCCACCGTCAAGGATAAGCTCAAGGTTGCATCACATTTTACGCAGACCTTGATGAAGAAACTTCCGGAGATTGTCGATGGCAACCCGGTGAAGATGGCTCTTGGTCTGGCAAAGGTGGTAATTCAAATCAAAGATGTTCGTCCTATCTCCTACATATGGTGCCTGAGAATGATGTTTAGATGTTGGTTATAGGTCGTGAAGGAGAATATGGATGCTGTCGAGCGACGTATCGCATCGACTGGGGCTCTGTTGGAGATCATGGCAAAAGCAGATTTAGGCAATGAATGGACAAAGGAATTTATACGGTACTGTCAGTCATCATGATAGCTGCATTAGCCTAACAATATACATATTCAGGGTTCTGAAAGATGAGCTGGACAAGTTATGTCATCTCAGCGAAGAGTGGTTGGTCAGGAAGATTGCGGATCATGAAGACGAGAAAAAGCAAATTGCGGAGATCTTTGAACGTGTTAATGATGCTAGGATTCAATTCGAGGTATGCTTCCCAATGCTCTCCACATCCTGTGCCATATCTAATGGATTGCCTTAGCTTCGGACTGGTATTGCTGTCTTCAAGATTGTGGATGCAATTGATGGTAAACTTAGGGTGTGTGCCTTACTATGTGGACTTCCTTGGGGCTCGTTTGTCTTTCAGCGCTCGCTATGGGATAATCTCAATGTGTCACGTAGGGCCAACTACAAGTATAATCTGACTGGGGAGGACAAGGAGAAGGTGGTGCGAGATGTTTGCACACCGGGGACACGTGTCCGAATTTTGGATGACATCGTCAAGTGGGCAAATGATACATCATTGGATAGCAAAAGGCTTTATTGGCTCTTTGGCCCTGCTGGGTCAGGCAAGAGCACCATTGCACACACCATTGCCCGGCGCTTCGAGCTGACCAGTGACCCTGGGGACACAATTGTGTTGGGTGGAAACTTCTTCTGCTCTCGACAATTTGGGGAGACACGAGATATATCATATATCATTCGGACAATTGTTTATCACCTTGCCCTCAAATGCAAGCCATTTGCCGATGCTCTCTATGATTCAGGAGAATTTGACACCATAGACCATGATACCCATACCCAACTGGAGGCCCTCCTTGCCAAGCCATGGCGCATATCCAAATCCAAATCCAGCCTGCAGCACTACCTTGTTGTAGTTGATGCCCTTGATGAGATGGGTACAGAAGATGGTCGGAAATTCTTGAAAAGCCTGCTGAATTTCATTGAGCAGACACTGCTTCCTGGACTCAAGTTCTTTGTCACCAGCCGTGAGGAACCAGATCTAGTCAAGCTTGTTGAATCACTTGAGCAGAAACAAGTCTATCATTTGCAACATGTGGAGGAGCAGGAGGTCAAGGGTGACATTACTATCTACCTTGAAGCCAGCCTGCCAGGACTTGAAGATAATGATCTCAAGAGCCTTAAGACATATGTTGGCAACTTGTTCATTTGTGCTGCAACCATTGTCAGATATCTAAAACACTATCAATGGTCAGGACATATGCAAAAGCGGGTTCTGCGGCAGCTGATCTCCCACCAATCCAACTTGCTACCTGGACTGAAGTCACTGGATGATCTATATACTCAAATCCTCTTAGCAGCATTGAGCAAACCAACAGAGTCTAGTGAGCACCAGAAGCAATACTTATTGGTCCTCCACATACTCCTCAATACTGTGGTCCGTACAACACCATCAACAGTTGCTGGTCTTATGGCTGCCTGTGAAGGTGACCAACCTACTATTTCTGAGGCATGGACATCAGAGGAGTTGGAGGAATTGGCCAGAGAAGTTGTGTCCCGCCTTCATGCTGTCCTCTATACCGACAATGCAGGCAATGTGCTTTCTTACCACAAATCATTCTCCGACTTTATCCTTGATAAAACTCGATCAAGAGAATTTTATTGTGACCAAGTAGTGATCCATAGGCATCTCACCAACACATGCTTCAGTATTATGGATTCCAATCTGAAGTTCAACATTGCAAATATCCCCTCCTCCTTTATTCTTGACCCTGACAACCCTTCTCTGAAATGGGAGGTTGAAAGGAACATATCATCTGCCTTGGCCTACTCTTGTCAAAATTGGAGCCACCACCTTGATACCACAGAAGCAGTGACTGATCCATTCCACCATACCCTGTCTGATTTCCTTCAAATCTGTATACTTTTCTGGATTGAGGCAATGAACCTCCTAGGTTCTCAGAAACAGTGTTATCCAATGTTGGAGATGGCAAGAAAGTGGGTTATCAAAGCTACTATGGTAAGTGCTCCTCATGCCAAGACATCAACCCCCATCTCATTTGAATGTTCAGCATGATCCAAAGCTAGTCCAGCAATTATGGGAGTCTGCATCATTTGCTCTGCATTTCAGTGCTAGTCCTGCTTCAGCATCCACACCACATCTCTACATCTCCTCCCTGGCAACTTGGTCAAAGCCTTCAGATCTGTACCAGCACTGGAAGTCATACTTTCCCAGGATCCCTGCATTCAAGGTCAATGGTGTGCAGAATCTGGCACTGATGAATATCAGTGTTGGTAGCCCAGTTGATGTTGTTGCATTCTCCAGGGATGGAACCAGAATTGTGTCAGGCTCCGATGACCATTCAGTAAATGTGTGGGATGCATCAACAGGAGAGGTTCTAAGCAAGCTGGCGGGGCATAATAGTTGGGTTACCTCAATAGCATTCTCCTTTGATGGGACCAGAATTGTCTCAGGCTCAGATGACAAGTCAGTGAAGGTGTGGGATGCATCAACAGGAGAGATGCTGAGGAACCTAGATGGGCATACTGAAGAAGTTACATCAGTAGCATTCTCTAGTGATGGGACCAGAATTGTCTCAGGCTCTAATGACTGCTTAGTGCAGGTGTGGGATGCATCAACTGGTGACATGCTAAAGAAGCTAGAGGGGCATACTGATGCAGTTAAATCAGTGGCATTCTCCCATGATGGGACAAGACTTGTATCAGGCTCCTGGGACAACTCAGTGCAAATATGGAATGCATCAACAGGGAAAATGCTGAGGAAGCTGGAGGGGAATGAAGTTATATCAGTAGCATTTTCCAGTGATGGAGCCATAATTGTCTCAGGCTCAGTGGACAAGTCAGTGCAGGTGTGGAATGCATCAACAGGGGAGATGATGAGTAAGCTGGAGGGAAATACTGATGAATTCAGATCAGTGGCATTCTCCAGTGATGGGA
>FTPT01000085.1:0-17404 GCA_900156845.1 Coprinopsis strossmayeri
TCATAAAATCATAACAATAGTTTTACTTTCTTTTCTTTTCTTTTCTTTTCTTTTTTATTTCTTTTCTTTTTTATTTAAGAGTGTAGTTGGTAGTCACGTGATGAAGTCACGTGATATAGTCACATGAAAGCCAAACTTCCAATACATACCAAAACAGTTACAAATGGTCTGTGCGTACTAGAAGTAGTATAAGTAGGCTAGCATTTACATAGTAGTTCCTTAGTCTTTAGNNTTTCCTTTTGTCTTGATCTGGTGTAGTGCCTGAGTGCTTTGGACCTTCCAGAGTAGTTAGTCGCTGACAGTGAATCCACCCTACAGCCCTACAGAGGTGCAGGGTGGATTCACCCTACGATTATTTTTATATACTCTTAACCCAAAACACGAAGACTCGCGTCTCCGTGATGTTGCGCGATGCCCTGACCGCCCATAACACGATAACATGCGTCTCCGTGTGTCGGGCGATTCCTGGAGCACCTGTAACACAAAGACTCGAGTCTCCATGTTGCAGGTGTTTCCTCGAACACCGGTAACATGAAGACTTGAGTCTCCGTATTGTGGGTAGTTGCTCGAGCAACCGGAACATGAAGACTCGAGTCTACGTGTTATGGGTGGTTCCTCGAGGGAAAGGAGGCGCCGTTGACAATAGTAAGGCCGTCAACAGTCGACCAGCAGCGTGGTCAAGGGAGGGAGCACGAAAGCAGCGGCGGCGGTGGCGGCTAAGGCGAGGTCCCTGGCGTCGTTGGTGCTGGTGGCCGAGCACCGGGCAAGAAGGGCGGCAAGGAGCATGGTACGAGAAAAAGGTATTTCAAACTCTGTCCCTAAGTTGGCCACGATCTACGATATTCTGTGGGATCATTGATTGCACAGGACATGTCTGCCACCTTCTGCATGTTCGACAAGCACTTCATTCTTGAAATTTCCACTACTCGAAAGGAGCAACAATCCGATATCATACCAAGGAACCTGGCCCCCAGATCCCTCAAGAAGCGATTTGAACAGATTGTTTGTGCAGGAGCATACAAAAATCGTGGTTCTACTCGAAAGGCTCCAGGACGTCTGGCCGTTGATATATACTATCATTCGAACACCTCATACAAAGCAGAAGACACATAATCTCAACCATTGGTCCCATTAAGCAATTCATCCCATTTCCCATTAACTGATTACATTTCATTTCCTTTAAATCTCACTACACTACAAAGATTATCTATCTACTATACACCTCGCTTCCCATTTATCCACAGGTATCTACCATCTCCACTTCACTTACGCTTCGAGGTTGTCTTGGCAGACGACTTCTTCCTCGCTCTCGACTTAGAACTCTGAACCTGAGACATCGAGAGGGACAGAAGAGCCGGAGGCGACGGCAAAGGCATTGTCGTCATCATCCCAGATGAGACCTGCACAGCAGGTGGAACAGTCACATTACCCTGCACGACCGTTTTCGAAATGGTCTGATATTGTTCCTGGTCCTCGATCGCCTGCCGGTCCTGATGATCCCACCCGCGCTCGCCCCAAAGCTCCTCATCGACCTGCCCAACAACATCGTCATCCAACGCACTCACCGAGCTATTCAACGAACGTGGATCTTGGTTCGAAGGACCTTTGATGTGGATCCGGGGAGACATGAAGTCACCTTCCTCTTCGAAATCGAACGTCATCTCGGAATCGTGCTCGTTCAGAGGCTGATCGGCTCGTCGCTGGCCTTGAATTCGGGCCCCGTGTTTCTGAATATTCCTCCTCAACCGACCGAGTCCTTCGCTCACACCATCCCCAAGGCCTTTAATCGGGATCGACGAAGGCAACAACGATTTAGTTCGGGATCCAGGCACGCCGTTGGGATACATCGGAAGGATCGACTCTGAAACCGATGAGGTGACCATTTCACCGGCGAGTGCCGACGCGAGTGGTTCATCGAACGAAGAAGGGACGTGGCGAATGCCGCGAGGGGATGTAGGGGAACCGAAACCGTCGAGGAACTGCTCGTCGGAGTTGGTCGAGATTGAGGTGGAGAAGGCTTGAATCGGAATGTCCTTGCGAACGTCGATCTTCACGCCGGCGATGTTGAGATGGTATCGCCGAATCAAGGCATGATAGTCTTCACCAAGATCGTAGAACGAGAATTGATGCGAGAGGTAAATCGAACGGGGGAGGACATGCGGAGAGTTTGAGAAGGTTGAAAGCTCGGCTTGAGCGAGCCATCTATAAAACGATGAGAAACTCTTCACTCAAATAAAATAAAGACGACTTACTCTTCCTTCCGACCGGTCACTTTACCCTCCCTCACCTCCTCCAAAACAACAGGAACACGAATCTCATCCCACTCCCTCCCTCTCACCAAATTCCACGTCGCAACCACACTAACCGACCCAACCAACTCCATACTCGTCTCCTCCAATCCTCCAAGACTCCTCCCTGTCTGATGCCTCCCAACTTGCGGTACGTGGCTGCCAATTAACACACCTCCCGGCCCACTCCTATCCGAAACCGACGACGACACGCTCCGGCTCAACGGTCCCGCCCCTCCCATCCCCGGCAAACTCTGCGAAATGCTCACAAACCCACTGGTCAAACTCGTACTGACCGAGCTCAAACTGGCACTCGACTCGCGAGGCCTCGCGCGACTTTCGAAAGTGATGCGCTGGAGGTAAAGCGTGCCTTCAATGGAGTCGAACAGGAGGGCGTCTTGATGGTGAGACCGAGGGCGGGTGTGAACGGCGTGAGGAGAGTGAGGAGACCGCGAGGGTGAGGAAGAGAGTGTCAAGTCGGGGGAGCTAGGCGGGATACCTCCTACCGACGAATGGGAATGAACAGTAAGTGAGTTTGGGATAACAACGCCATCTCCAAGCTGAACGAACGTGAATGCGAGAGGTGCATGCTCGCGTTGGCCAGTGTCCGTCTCGGCACTCGGGACCTTCGAGCCTCGAATTCGAACAATAGGCAAGAGATGGACTTTCGACTGATTGACCTACGAAGGCGTTAATGGCAAAACACAAGTAATTCGAACAAGGACATACCGAAATAACAGAATTCCTGACCTTCCCCTCAATATGACTCCCGACGTCTGGTTTCCCACCATACGGATTAACGGGGAACACATGCACCGTCCTCCGCTTCGTCGAAACACCCACCAACAACCCATCGTTCAGCATCTCAAGTCCCTCGATCACCGCACTCGAAACACCCCGCCGAAGGTCGTAAAGGTGCACCGCAGTCCCCGACGGCTGGACTTGAAGTTCTTCCGAAATCGAATGCGTGAGTGGTTCAGGATGATGCCGAGAAGGCGCTCCGGGCGAAATTCGAAAGACTTTCGTGACTTGTCCATCACGAGGGACCACCAAAATCGTACACCCGTCTGCCGAGAACTTGAGACTTGCGACGGGCTGACTACGAGAAGCCACGAATTCGACAACGACCGGAAGATGCAAATTCGAAGTCGAAGCCTGCAACAAACTAAAGAGATCCACCACCCGCACCAAATGGCCCTTCTCAATCCTCGGCTTCGTATGCGGCGAAACCGAGGTCTTCTGCCTCCCCACATCCTCACCCGAATCGATAGGTGATAACGCCAAATTGGACGACAACCTCCTCCTCGCCTTCTCCTCGTTTCTCAACAACAAGCCCTCCGGACCGGCATCGGTAGGGGCGCTCTTTGATACCCGCCCATCTGGTCCAACCCCACTTCCAACTGCCTGATCTGTATTCCCGACCATTCGGTTCTTCGCAGCTTCCACGGCCTTCCCGCCTAAGAACCTCACGCCACCCCATACACTCCCTCCGACCTTCAACGCCGTACTGCCCAATTCTCCGCCCACCTTCAACGCCGTATTCCCGAGCTCGGCTTGTGTGGTCGGTAGCTTGTTCGAGATATTCGTGAGACCTAGCATAATTATACCTTTGTTAGTTTGAGAGAATATTTATCGTGGATGGACATACCTTTCGAAAGCTCCGAGATGTTGGAAAGCCCGAAACTGAAAGGCGACGCCGACGAAAAGCTAGATGGGCTTGGACCCGAACCGTTCGACGAGCTCGAGGAACCTCGTCTCTGTCCTTGCCCTCCCACCATAGACCCAACCGAAGATACGTTAGGCGAGGGCGCTGCGAATGCCAACAGACGTCCCGAGAGCGAGAAAACGGGCGAGGGATTCGGCTGTGTAGATGCGTCCGAAGGCAAAAGGAGGTCGTTTGAGCGAGGCGTCGCCGACGGATGAGAAAAACTCGCAAGTGAAGTCGACGGGATCGAATGAAGAATTGCGAGGTTCGTCGCAGAGAGAACGTGAATTGTCGAAGGTGAAGAAGTCGACTGTGAACGAAAAAAACAAGTCGATATGAGGCGAAGAACGCTAGAAAGTAGATACGTACCAGAGCAATAAACTTGTCATTACATTCAAACTTCTCTCCTACTCCCGCAACTTCAACCTTATTCACGACTTCGTGTGCCTTGAGGGAGTACAGCGCAAAGATTGTCGCAAACGAACCATCCACGCGTGCCGAATGCAACCTAGAGATCCCAAAAAATCAAATCGTTTAAATAACTCAAGAAATGATCAAGAGATAAAACTGACAGGAGACCGAGAACCGGGCGCTGTGCCTCCAGTTCATCTTTCGCGCGTTTCGGGGGTCCAGGAACAATAGCGGCATCGATTACCCGGACGTCGACATCCCTCGAGACGCCTAATTGACCGAGAAGAGAATCGCCATCGAAATTGATGTTCAGAATCTCCTTGACCGATGCCAACTTCGACATGTCCCAAATCTGGATCCCAGAGGAGTACCCCAGAATAAGGAGCAAGCTAGAGAATCAATTAGACGTTAGTTGATCGGTATATCAAATAAACGGAAGTGGGTATGGGGATGAAGAATGGACCACCGCGCACGTTACGCTGCGCTCGGAGCCGTCGTTTGTGGATAAAGCATTCCTCGAAGAATGAAAGGGTAGCACATTTGGACCACGACAGACAAGTTGGAGATCATGAGGGAGAACTTGGTCGAAAGAACGCCACCCCGTTCAAAATACATGCAAACCTAACCCCCCTCGTTCGTACTGAAACAAACGAGCCAAAAAAGAGACGAATAGGAAACGAGAGGAACGAAATGAACGTGAACGACAAGCTTTCGAAGTCGGAAGGAGAAAAAAGGGGCCAATGAATGTTCGAAACAATGTAAACACGCACCGTTTACGTCCCGCGACACCTCCAACCCGCTCCCACTTCGCCCAACACACCCTATCCACCTCGTCTTTCGCAGCAGGATATCGTACCCTGCCACGTTCGCGCGCCGTAATCGTCTGGCTGAGCCCTGACACGGTTGTATCTTCTAGTTCGCCTTCTCCCTGTGGTCGTCCTCCCACACCACCTCGACTCGCACCTTCGACGACACCAACACCCCTACCCCTCCCCCGCCTCGTCACCGTCCTCGGATCAAAGTCGTACTCCCCAGAGACGGGTCGAGTACCTTTCCAAGCACCTTGTCGTTCGGGTACTGGTTTACGAACCGTGGTCGTGGATGTCTGAATGCCGGCCGTCGAGTACGGATGCGCGTGCCCTTGATACCCGTCTTCTCCACTCTCATACTCCACCTCCTCTCCACGTCCCTGTCCATAATCATACTCGACGAACGAACGTCGTCTTTCGTTATAGCTCTGTTGTTGCGCCTGCTGCTGACTCCCCGCGCCACCGCCGCCACTGAACATCCCGAAGCTAACCGGCCTAGAGACTTGTGGAGGATACGGAGCCGCGCTCTGGATCTTCAACGAGCGCGGACTCGAGATGGCCGGCGCGTACGAACGGATGGTGCGAGAGAGCGTCTCGAGGGTGTTCGAGGCCGCCGCCGAAACCGACACGGGCGAACGCGAGGCTTGACTTGAAGGGGACCGAGAGGAACGTGTCGAGCGGTGCGATACGGATCTAGGTAGTAGCCGGAATATATCAGCGTTAGTTTTGACAGGAAGAATTGTATTAATTATGACGTTTGAATGGCGACGTACCTGGTTGGAATGATAGGTGACCGCGTGTGCCCCACGCTTCCGCCCCCTTCGAACGAGAAAGATCCGGTCTCGTGCTGGTCGTCGTCTAAAAGTCGAGGTCTAATGGGTAGAGGAGAAATTGAGGTTTCGGGGATGGTGTCTTCGTCTAACACCGCCTGCTTGAAAGGCGGTGAGCGGTACAAAGCCTCGTTGTCGTGTTGCTGGTCCTGAAGGTCCACGAGATAGTCGTGCGGATGTTGGTATGTCGAGGATGTTGGGTTATATGACTGGTACTCGTCGGAAGGATGGTATTGATCAACGTGAGGGGTACCTCGAAGGTCCTCCGCGTTCGAAGCTGGACCAAAGTCGATAAGGGCGTTCGGACTCGCGCCTGGCACAGGCAACGCGGACGGCGGACTGGGAGAAGGACCTCCAAAGTCATCGTAGTCTACCGCAATAGTCGGAGGCGAGGCTGAGCGCGAACGGTCGTGGTCGTTGGTGAATCCAAGGTCCCCATGTCTCCTCGAATAGGACCTGTCATCGTCCCTGTCCTCTCGTTCTTCATCTACCACCACCTGTTCGCGCTCACGGCCTATCTGGAGCTCGAGCTCCGGGAGAGGTGTGGGGAGCTGGCGCTGCGCCGGAGAATTGGTGGACGAAGGCATAGGCGAGGGTTCAATGGATTGCGGCTGCGAGGGCGTTCTAGATATAGGATTCGAATTTGAAGTGGCCTTGTTCTTGCGTCCATTTCGATTAGATTTGCTGGGCATTAAAGATTAAATGGGTTTCTTGTGCGGCGTGGTTTCGTGCGTCGAAAACCGGGTGGCGTGTCAAGTGATATAAAACGGTTGAATGAAAGAAAGTTGGTTGTTTATGAAGTGTAATGGATATGAATATGAATATGCAGTGGGTTATAAAAGATGAGATAAGATGAGAAGGATATAACGTCGAAAAGAAATTGGGTTCGAATGAGTCAGTAAGTAAACCGCTAGACACGACGTCAGAAAAGGGGGAACGACCCGAGCAAACGCCGACCGCTCACCTTCAGAGCAACTGAATGCCAGAAGCTAAGCGAAATAGGATATAAAAAGCTGAGAGAGTTCGATGAGGGCACAGTTGAGCGAGTAGCTGCAGACACAATTGGTGGATGCAGCAAAGGAACCGGCCAGCAGCCTTGCTCCAGCGTCGTTATCTCCCCGGAACGGAAGGTGGGCACGTGATGTCCCGGAGGTTATCCCGCTTCCGATTTGCCTCCGATCGGGCCTTCTCCGGCGTCGCGTTCTGCACGCTCTGTTCGCCCTCGCGTCTCCAGTCTATCTATGTGTAGGACTTGGTATTTTCAAGAAACTCGCTAATAGTATATGTACGCTGTACTTTGCAACCGCGAAAGTCTACTGGTCAGGGTGCAACCAACCCGGTTCTCGCCTACGAAACACAACCCCATCTCCTGATCAATCTCGGTCCCTGACAATAAATTGAAATCGGTAACTTGAATGGTTAGTACACTCTTCTTCTTTGATAGTGTCAAAAGCTTCTGACATGAGGCACAATAATTAGTCCAGTTCCAAGTGTTACGAGTTCCACCTGACCCACGTTCGACGCCTCGCATGTTCCACGAGGTCCAACGTTCCAGCGTTTCGAGCCTTCGAACGCGAGTATGAATTGGTTTCGAGCCCTCGTACGAATCTCGTTTGATTTGAATTGAATTAAAATTGCATTGGTTGGAGTGGTCGTGGGTTCACCGTCGAGACTGAATGAGCCTACGCCTATCCTTGAAACGAAGCAAGGTATAGATAAACTAAAACCTCCTAATTTCCGCTACACGCTAGAATCTCTATCTACTCCAATATTTACAGCACACGACGCTTCTAATTGACTCCTCGAACATTTCTGAGATTTCTCAGATTCATCGGAAACACCCATACCCAGATGGTTCGTGGTCCCACAGACTCAGGGTCTACGAGTCCATATGACTCCATTCTGACTCCATTCGTATTTCAGATAAAGAATCGATTCAGAAGGTAGAATTCATAGTCATGATGACCTACTTACCGAGACACCATGAGTCTAACTCGATAAAATACTCATTGCAACCTTGTGATTTCTCACGATGGCGTCGAATTTGGGATTGCACTTTCTTCTATTGCGCGGGTTAAGTTCACTCAGCATTGTTTCACCCTTCGTCAAATAGGATACAATAACTCCTCTCCAATTAGCTCTTCGATTTGGACAATATACTATTACTGACTCAAGAACACGCCATCATTACGTCTCTAAACCTCATTCACAATCGGAGCGTACAAGTCGTACCATAAGTCGTTTCATTCAAAATGGTATACAGCCAGTGGCAGGTGTACTATGATTGATTGATTTAATCACATCCAGAAACCCGTAACCCTATGGACTAATACCAATTAGCGCTCGGCCAGCGCCAGAACTGTGTTTGTCTCTGCTTGATTCACACCCTTTCGGCTTTCGGTCTTGGCTCCCGGCCCCGTTTTGCGCAGACGCTCCTTGTCTCTGCCCCTTACTCCTATCATTATGTCTCAAGATCCTCTCAAAACCAAATGACATCACACAACTCGGACAAACATACGGTCTCACATGTAAATTCTCCTATAAATCCAGAACAGACGCCTGAGAACCAAATCGAACCGATCGCAATTGGTGTTTCTCGTAGATATATAAAGCCATTTCGAACGAAACAGGTCAGTTTACGGCTTTCTTTCTTATCCCCATCTCCTCTCCTCTTCTACTAGCCTCCTCGTCGTCCAATGCTTCGAGCTCGTCGTCTAATCCCCCGAGCTCGCTGTCAAATTCTTCGAGTTCATCGCCCGAATCCTCGATCTCGCTGTCCAAACTCCCGACCTCGTTGTCAAACTCTTCGAGCTCGTCGTTCAACTTTCTGAGCGCGTCGTCCACAGTTATCGAGTCTGTCGTCTAGCTCTTCGGATCCGCCACTGGAGCTTGCTGTCTAAACCCTCAAACCCATCGTCCACATCTTCGAGCTCATCATCTCGATTCTCGACCTCCTCGCTCATCCCTGGAGCACTCGCCGCTTCACAGCGGACCAACCCTGATTCACTCGATTCGCTATCCACATAGCAGCTCAGAACATGCATATATGCGCCTCAAACGCGTAATTTTAACGCATATACCCTATCCGAGGGCGAATATTGGATTAGTGTCCTATTCCTCGACGCATATACCCCTCTCTTATGCATATATGCGCTCTAAAGACTCTGTGTTTCTACGCGTATGTCTACTTTTGAACGCACCCATATGCTTAAGACGGCCTTCCTAGGTGCTACACATGGTCAAGACACAACCGAACCATAAACTCCCCGCATTTCGGCTATCCGTCTCAGGCCCGTCTACAATCTCCTTTCCGCCATTCGATTGTCCTAGAATTCCTTCACGATTACGTGTCTCATTTGAATCTCACTTGGTTCCAAACCATCGGCATCTGGCTTACGGTTTCTATCAGATCGTTTCCAGATGCTTTCGATGTTCGATCCTTGGCCTTGTAGTGATGTTCGAACAACCTTCGAATTTCAAAAATGTGTTCGATCATAGTTCTCGAGCGAATCGTATATGACAAAGGCGGTTCAAACGGGGCTAGGCATCATGACTTACCTTCTCACTCGCAACATCTCGTCTCCTCTCACATTCTGTCGTGGGAACAAGAGCTAATCAAAACGAGGACACAACTAGTCCTTGGTCACGAATCGATACAAAATATATCATGGAATTTTGCTGAACTTGAAAGCGTCTGATCTCTTCCTCTAGACCGCAAATTATACAATGTATATGCGAGCAGACTAGAATGATGGGCCCATGGTGGTTCGAAGTAAAACCCCTCATGTGAAATTTCCGTGTCATCGCCCTTATACATGTACCATTACACAAAATGCGAAGACGAGCCAGAACTGACGCAACTGGCGCACGATCGAGAGGCGGTCCAAAACAGGGAGCGGGAGAAGAGTCAAGACCGGATGAGCTGGATATTAAATTTAGTACTGCAATCTTTTTCGTGTGGTAGAATTCGTGTGGTAGAATCCGACTCTACAAGCTCGTGCAACGTATTGAAACAGACAATGATGAAATTTGGATTGTGTTCCCTGCGCCTCACAAACGAGAGTATACTTGAGAGACTATATAACGTAGTTTCACAGCGTCAAGTATCCACTCGGCGATCGACTACCGGCTATTGGCTTGCGCAGTGAACAAGGGTTTTAGTGGTTAGACCCGCAAGTGGCGTACCCTCATTATGCCGCCGAGGAAGAGGGTAGAACAACTGATGAGTGTCGTAGACTTGACTATTCCCAGCATACAGCCAGTAGAGATATCAGAGCACGTTGAGATGCCGCTACAGAGACTGCAAGAAGAATCCATTCGAGCTATCTGCCCGGTGTACCTAGGGCCCGGGTTCTGTTGTAGGGGAACTGTGAGCCTCGAATTCTCGGCCTTGTGAGTGAATGTAGTGCCTATCGACGCTTCGAGTCCTAGCATTGCAGGACCCCGATACTCCTGGATACCTAGGGTACCATAACCTGACCGTAGATTATACCGTGAGGTATGTTGACTAGGGCATCCGTTCCATTCGCTACTCTTGGGTCAGGAGGGCATTTCGTTCTTGCTTGAGGTCCAGACGGTAGGCCAATGACGGTTTTTGGCGAATAGCCTATGGTACGGTCTGAGTGTTGGAGATAGGAGCAAGAAACTAAGCACTATACTCACTTCCTATTCCAGATGTTTGCCTCGCTCCATCTTCGTGCTCACCGGGTCATCAACGTCAGCATACATTCTCCGTGGATCTTCGCACTTCGTCTCCGCATACGGACAGGTTTTTTAATGCGAATGAGAGAGGGAGAAGCGAAGCTTCCGAGACCCATAAAAGACCGTTGTATGCGGGAGTGAAGTCATGTTGTGCGTTTGTACAGAGACATAGTGGAAATGCCGTTCCGCCGCGCTCATCTCTTGCGAACGAAAGCCCTTAGCGCCCCACCCTCCGTTCCTCCATTGAGTATTGGAGATGTCTACCTGCCTGCCACGGGGGAGGTGTCGGTATCAGAGTGGCAAGTGCGATTAATCACTAGATATTTCGAGTCTAGTGAATAGGTCTAGAGTCAATCCTATTGAATGCTGTGAAAAGGATTGAATCGTTCAAACCCCGCAAATGGCATACCTGCACCTGCTCCGTACGAGCGGTTCTGTCATACCGCCCTAGAGCTTCTCACCGTGAGTGGAACATTATATCTTCGCGACACCAAGCTCTAGAATTACAGAAAGGGTTGTTGAGAGTACTTGACCCGAGAGGTTCGTGCTGTTCGTTTCGTCAAGACCAGATGTGTTGGGCGGTATAGCGCCAGACAGCAAGTCCACTGAGAAACCGCCACATAGTCCACACGAAGCACCGCGTTTAAGACACTCAAGACCTAGGTCGAAGAGGTGAGAGCTGGGTGGCATGTGGTGGTCGAAAAGCAACATAGCTGATTCAGATTTTTCACCGTGGGATATTCCCTGACACAAGTTCGGCCTCGTCTGATTCGTCACCGTACCCAGCCGTCAAGGTGAGTGTACTAGAGAATATGTAGCGGGTACGGTAGCGGGTATAATAGCATGCGTCGTGAATATTGTACAAAATATGTAGGTAAGAGAACCTTTGAGAAGCAGTACGATGTCGATAGCAATGAAAGCGCGATACTAATTAAAGCTGATCTGGGATTTTTGGATGATGGCCCCAATCACGAAGACCGATTTTCCTGCGGAGTCGAATGGGGAGGGAAAGCATCTTCACGTCCTCCTGAGAGTTTTCTTGATCTGTAGTGTCGCCGGGAGCCGCTGAAAGAGCGCCTCCCTTTTCTTCTGAATCATTCATAAGGCTCAGAGTTGGCGCCGCCTTAACATCCGCTGACGCGTCGCGCCACGGATTGAGTAGCTCAGAAATCGAATTTTTGAACCTGGCTCCAAGCTGGGGTCGCATTCCTTCACTTTTTGACGGCGCAAGCGGAGTAAGGGTGGGAAATGATATTTGGGGCAGGGAGGAGATGTCAGGCAGCACGAGTGAGGGCTCTTGCTTTAGGCTTCGAGACGTAGCAGCCTTTTCCTACATAAGAGCCTTTATTTGAGCACGCTGGATATGAGTAGTACATAACCTACCCGTTCTTCTTTATCCTTACGAATACGCTCGACCTGTTCGGTGGCGCTGACAGCTCGTTTGGCGTTCGAGGAAGAGGAAGTCTCAGGCATGATGGGTTTCGACCGACTCGTTCAAGATTGCACCCGCCCACAGAGTTCGTGAGAGCGATCTCAGTTTGCGTGATGGGTAAATACGGGGACGGTTACTAAGATGTAAGAAAGAAGAGAATTGTGGGTGTTTGGTCTTTTAAATGGTGGCTAAGCGGGTCAGTTAAGGTTTTCACTTTTCCAGGGGCACGGGGTTTGATGAACGACATGACGTTTCCAGATATGGTGGTCGTTTGTATTCGAAGTTCTATGCAGAATCGCTGAGGCTGTACTGTGTTTGTTGATGTCTGCAGTGATCCAACAGCCTCTACTTCCCGGTTTCTCTCTCGTCTTTTACCCTTGAATCTCTTGGTTTCGCGAGTCGCGACGCGTCGCCTTCGAGAAGATGAAGGTAGTGCCTCAGGTACGTGTATGGGGTAATGAATACTGACTCTCGATTAGGCCGTCCCCAACACACGGCTTCTGGCCGCCTCCCGCTCCTAAAGAGGCTATACATACCTTTCGAACAGCTTCACTGGCGATTAGCTTAAGTCCGATTTCGAATCTCGTGCCTCGATGTACCTTGACTCGTCTCTACTGGAGTCCAGAGGACTTAGGGTTAGCCTTGAGGAATCTCTCAACCTCTTTACCCCCACGAATTTCAAGACGCCAATCGATATATACCCTTTCTCGCATTAGTTTGGCCTCCACTTAGTTGGAGTTTACTAGCGCAATCTTCGACCGTTCAACTTATGTCCTTTCACTCTTCTACAATCCATCTTCACCTTATAATTTTCCATATTCCGCTACGACAATTGGGTGGGTATCGAGGTGGTGATAGGCCGAGCCTGTTCCTTTCTCTCTGATTTTCTTTGAATAGAAATCGGTTTAGCATCATTGATAAATTTCCAGAGATGTTTGATTCTGGGATTCCCAATTGCTACTACGGAGGGAGTAGTCGCGACACGAGCGACAACGTGAGTGGCACTACTGTAAGCCTCGACTGTATTTTCATTTTGAGTGGCTTGGTCGGGTACTTAGCTATTAGACATCTAGTATATGCCAGCTCTTCTACTCAATACCGGGGCGTCCCTATTATGTCTTTATGAGGAGAACCCATCCGAACTAATTTACCTCGGTACCTGGGGGCCAGGTTGCGATACAGCCTAACCGTGATATTGGATGTTCCTCACCGTCAAATCGACTGATCTTTGTGGTCGCAAGCAGTCTCAATTGACACATACCTACATTCTGCGAGTAGTTGAGGACATGGAGTGGTTGTGCCCTGTACTAGCTAGCCTTGGTAGTTTGATAGCATCGAACTTCGTCGTCCATAAGATATCGAGTCTACCTGACTTTCCACAGTGTCGAGGACTTATTCTATCCAGAATCAAATGCGAGACTATCTGAGCGTGTTTACATTAATTTATAGAGACTGCCAGTGAGAAACCCAGCATGAATCCAGCTCGAATCGGCTCGAAGAACCCTGACACGATGCCCCATGACTGTAGCACAATATTAGCGTCTTAGTTCTCACAGGTTTGTAAGTCTCCCGGGGTCGCCGGGTGTCTCTATCATCCGGACTTTCACGACTGAAGGCTCTGGGTGTCGAGTAAAATGGCTGTAGGTATATCTCCCAGACGGCCCTATCTCCCGGTGATGTCAGGTCTGTCTATCAAACGAAAGCCTTCTCGCTAGATTCCATCCACATCCCGATGAGATGACTCGGCCCTGACAGGTTAGGTCATAATCAAGACGATTGAATGAATACTACCCTATTTCGGGAACCGAGGAAGAAGAATCGCGAACGATGTCCCCATGACGCATGCATCGCGTATATATAGCTCTCTGGCCCTTAAAAGCCTTCCATCTCGAGCTTTTCCTTTCCCACCGCCCCTTGCAACAGTTCTCTTCCCCCTCAAATTCCATCTCGAGCCCTAAGATGTCTCCAGTCACCAATTCTCGCGTTCTCTTCAACGAAATACCCCCTGGCTAGTGCCGCTCTTTGTTTCTAATCCTTAAGCTCAACTGACGTGACGGAGCTATACTCTATAGGATACCCCGAGCCAGGAAAAACTACTATCCACGAATCTTCTCAGATCATAAACCGCGAAACCGTCCCACTGAATGGGGGAATCCTCGTCAAAATCCTCTACCTCTCCATCGATCCCTACATGCGCAGTCGGATGCGAGAGGCTTCCATCAAGTCTTACTCTGTACGTTCGCTATTCGCCCCTCATCAAGTTTTGTGATATTTAATAGTTTCTTTCAGCCTCCTTTCTTACTTGGCGAACCGTATGTCTGCCGAGATACCTGGGATGAATCTGGGGCTGATAACTATATAGAATAAACGGATTTGGTATAGGTATTGTCGTTCGATCCGAGAATACCAGCGTCAAACCTGGGGACCATATCTACGGTATCGTTGGTACGTTTTGCAATCGCGATAAGTCGAACCCTTGGATGCTCACATACATTTCAGACCATCAAAATTACGTTATCCTCCCTCGCCTCGACGACTTCCGCATTATCATTAACAAACACAACATCCCGTGGTCGTATTACCTCGGTGTCGCTGGGATGGCCGGTCTCACGGCCTACGGCGGGTGGAAGGCATATGCGAGCCCAAAGAAGGGCGAGGTTGCGTTCGTCAGTACCGGTGCTGGACCTGTCGGATCGTATGTCACCCCTATTCTCTTTCCTACCTTACCTCAGTCTCACCATCGGTCCGTTCGTCCCGCAGCCTCGTCATACAACTCGCGAAGCGTGATGGGTTGACAGTCATTGCCTCCGCTGGCTCAGACGAAAAGGTCGAGTATATGAAGAGCCTCGGTGCGGACGTCGTTATCAACTACAAGAAGGACAATATCCTCGAGGTTCTGCAGAGGGAAGGCCCAATTGATATATACTGGGATAACGTCGGCGGCGAGACACTTGATGCGGCATTGGAGACTGCGGCTGTCAATGCCCGATTCATCGTAAGTCTTATCGCCTGCTCTTTAATTAGACCAATAGGCTGAAATTTAACCGTAGGAATGCGGTATGATTGCTGGATATAACACCAGTGGACAACCCGTCAAGGTTCGTCTTGTGTCTTTCGCTTTTCCTTAGTACTTAGCCATCATGACACTGTGATGGTATATACAGAACCTATTCCAGGTCGTAGCCCAATCAATCTCGATGTTCGGCTTCATCATCTTGCGCATGGGAAGTCGCTATGGTGACGAGTTTTATGCCACTGTTCCTGAGATGGTCGCAAAAGGACAGCTTCAGTATCGCGAGCAGGTCTGGGAGGGACTCGATAAAGTCGGTGAGGCCATTCTCGCTGTACAGAAGGGTGAAAATAAGGCAAAAGTGGTTGTCAAGGTTGCGGATGATTGAATTCCCGTAAGCAGGAAGTGTCAAGCATGGTTATATAGGTGCAAAATTTGATGGGGATCTTCGCCTAATCGAAGTGTATTTGTGGCAGCCTAAAACGGAAAAGTGGTACAGTTGACGAAAGAAAACTGTGCTCGAATCGTCTTTGGTGCTTATCGTCGGGTTGACTGATTTGTGGTCGAAAACAATTGCTGATAGTACACAACTACCTATAGCGAGTATTAGATGAAATTGAGGGGCAGTAATATGTTCCAGCTACTGTCGATACGATCAAACTTGGTACCTCGTCGTCCACGAGATTAACAAGGCTTTCCAGGGTGATGAGCCTTACTCTATCCAGACTCAAATGCAGAACTTCGAATGGTGTATATAAAGACTGGCAATAAGGTGCCCAGCACGAATCCAACTCAAATCGGCTTGAAGAGCCACGATGTCCCTGTCAGTACAACATTGATGTCATTGATGTCATAGGTCCCACGGCTTTGTAAGTGAAACGTCGGTCTCATTGCTCCATCGTGCGAACTTTCACGGCAGAAAAGGCCCTGGGTTTCGAGTTAAACCGCCCGTATTCCCCGGTGCCAACGGGTCGACTTATGAATAAAACGAAAGAGCCCCCAAGAGAACCAACCTATATTGCTTCCACGTTCCAAGCCAAAGATGACTTTGTCATGACCAAGACGATTGACTGAACGCTTACGAGCCAACTGGCTTACTACTCAGCAGAAATATACGTGCCGCTTACTATTATTCTAAAGTTCGTGAAGGACATCCCCCCTGACGTATGTGTCGCGTATGAATGGCTCTCTAGTATAAAAGCCTGCCATATCGAGCCTTTCCTTTCCCAACACATCTCCTGTCAGTTCTCTTAGGCTTCAAAACACATCTCTAGACCCTTCAAATGTCTCCCATCATCAACTCTCGCGTTCTCTTCAACGAAATCCCTTCCGGCTAGTCTCTGCGTCTGTTTCCAATCGCAACCATGAACTAACGTGGTGGTTCTATATTCTGTAGGTTACCCTGAGTCAGGAAAAACCACTATCTACGACTCTTCTCAGACTATTGACGTTGAAACTATGCCTCTCCACGGTGGAATCCTCGTCAAAGTGCTCTACCTCTCTATCGATCCCTACATGCGCGGTCGCATGCGAGAGGCGTCCATCAAATCCTACGCCGTACGTCTCCATTCCCAGCTAGTCAACGTTCACTATGTCTGATAGCTTCTTTTAGCCTCCTTTCTTGCTCGGAGAGCCGTAGGTCTTGCGAATGGCGCATCTGAATCTGGTGCTGATACCTTTGTAGAACAAACGGATTTGGAGTAGGAGTCGTTGTTCGATCCGAGAATACCAGCGTCAAACCTAGGGACCACATCTACGGTATCATCGGTACGTGTTGCCCATTGCCATACATTTGCCCCCTTGGATTCCTACATATATATATCTCGCGTTACAGACCACCAAAACTACGTGATTCTCCCTAACCTCGACGACTTCCGCATTATCGACAACAAATACAATATTCCGTGGTCTTACTACCTTGGTGTAGCTGGGATGGCCGGTCTCTCGGCCTACAGCGGCTGGAAGTCGTATGCAAGCCCCAAGAAGGGTGAGGTTGCGTTCGTCAGTACCGGTGCTGGACCTGTCGGATCGTATGTCACCACCTCAATTTTCACTCACACTCACCGTTGGTTTGTTCTGTCCGCAGACTCGTCATCCAACTAGCCAAACTCGACGGTCTAAAAGTTATCGGCTCTGCCGGCTCAGACGAGAAAGCTGAGTATATGAAGAGTCTCGGTGCCGACGTCGTTATCAACTACAAGAAGGATAATATCCTCGA
>FTPT01000085.1:17459-49396 GCA_900156845.1 Coprinopsis strossmayeri
TTAGACTGAAATGTGTAGGAATGTGGTATGATTGCTGGATACAACACCGGTGGACAGCCCATCAAGGTTCGTATCGTTCTACATTCTCATCCTTTTCTAATGTACTTGTCTAATGTCTCTCGGCCTCTACTCCAAGTCGTAGTTAAGTCGATTATAATGTTCGGCTTCATCATCTTTCGCTTGGGGGAACACTACGCCGATGAGTTCTACACCACTATTCCAGAGATGGTCGCGAAAGGCCAGCTCCAGTATCGCGAGCACGTCTGGGAGGGACTCGATAAAGTAGGTGAAGCCATTCTCGCGGTGCAGAAGGGAGAGAATAAGGCGAAGGCTGTTATTAAGGTTTCGGATGATTGAGTTCCGGTAGATAAACGTTGTGATGTGTGATTATGTAGATGTAAAATACAGCGATCTTAGAGTGACTGATCCAAGTGTATTTTTGACAATAGAAAGCCCAGCCGCGGTACAGCTTAGCTAAAACCAAGCCACAACCGTATTTCGAATCGTGTTGAATCCTAGTATATTCAAGTCTTGAGTGAAACGACTGTCTCCCCCTGCCACGCGTAGCTCGCAAAGTACAGAGTGACAGGTAAAAGGGGCAGGACTTATTCAAATTTGCCCCCTACCCTACTGCAACCTGCACAACCTCAATCCTGTGGCACGACTGAGACGCTGTGAAATCGAGCGTAACATCAAGGTACATAGCGACACCCGTACCTTTCTTGCAATGCGCAATAAGCCTTTATATGGTGGCCGCAAAGCCGTGCCTACACCCGCCATCCCACCCCCACTCCCACAGTCTACAGACCCATAGAGGTAAGAGAGCTATCCTTATCCTTCGGTAGCGCAGGCGGGAAATCGGGCGAGTGAGGATGAGGAGCCATGGCAGAAATCGGCTGATGAGTTTCAGAATTGAAGCAATAAACCGATTCGGGTGATTGAGGGGGGCGCGAATCTTGATACCGAGACTCTTAATCTTGAAGTAACGCAGCAACATTCGAACTCTGATGTCGACGATGCGGGTGTTGAGGAGAATGGGGTCAGTATTGAGGTTGTTCGGGAGAAAGACTACGATCCGACGAAGACCAAAAGAGAGCTTGAGAAGGGAGTGTGGTGCTATCCATCCGCGTGCAATGTCCATGTTTATTCTCAGAGAGCGAGGAGGAGATGGGTGCCATACTCGTTACGCTCCATGGGAAACCCGTCGATGGATCCCAAAGGTCTTCATCGAAGCGGTTGCACTTGCTGCTTATCCACAAAGCTCGCTTCTATCCAGTCATGTTCACGTCCATTTTTTGACTGTCTATCGTGTCCTCCCTCATCTCCATCCTCAGACCGCCTCGAATCAACCAAACCGCACCTCAAACTCCACTCCTTCCCAGATGCCTGACTGCTATACAACGTCCCATCCCCCGAACCTCTACTGTACTGCTTCGACAAATCATCCGCATTCTTATCCCGCAACGTATCCACGCCCGTATCCGTCATGGAATCCCTATCCCCACCCCCTTCATGCTTACTATTTCGCATATTGGCCAATTGATACCCTCCCCGCGCCCAGGCCGCCCCCATAAGGTATATTTGTTCAGTCACCCCTCTATGCAGCACTAGATTGGTTCTCAGGGACTTTTTACTCGTAGAACCCTTCCGACGCATCTGCCTTGGGTACCTGGGGTCCAGGTTCCTTTGCTGCCGAACCACGATATCGGACGGTGCTTATTGTCGGGTTAACTGATTTTGTGGTCGAACATAATTCCCAATAGCATACAACCTCCCGTTGCGACTATTTTATGAAATTCAGGGGCGGTATTATGTTCCAGTTACTGTCGATATGATCAAATTTGGTACATCGTCATCCATGAGATATTAAAGGCTTTCCGGGGTGTTGAGCCTTACTCTATCCAGAATCAAATGCAGAACTTTGAACGGTGTATATGAAGATTGGTAGTGAGGTGCCCAGCATGAATCCGACTGGAATCGGTTCTTCGAACCGAATCTACCATGACCTATAACCTACAACCCCTGATGTCATAGGTCCCACGGCTTTGTAAGTGAAACGTCGGGCACCATCATTACTCCACCATGCGAACTTTCACGGCAGAAAAGGCCCTGGGGTTCAAGTTAAACCGCCCCTATTCCCCGGTGATATCGGGTCGACCTATGAATAAAACGAAACTCAATGAGAAGAAACCTATATTGCTTCCACGTTCCCAGCAAGAGATGACTTGGTCATGACGAAGACGATTGAATGAACGCTTCGCGGCTTACGAGTCAACTGGCTTACTACTCATCCTGGCAGAAATATGCATGCCGCTTACTATTATTCGAAAAATTGTGAACGATGTCCCTCTGACGTTATGTATCGCGTATGGCAGGCTCTCTAGTATAAAAGCTTCCCATGTCGAGCGTTTCCTTCCCCAACACATCTCCTGTCAGTTCTCTTAGGCTTCAAAACACATCTCTAGACCCTTCAAATGTCTCCCATCACCAACTCTCGCATCCTCTTCAACGAAATCCCGTCTGGTTAGTGCTTCCTTTTGTTTCCAATCTCAACCCTGAACTGACGTGGCGGTTCTATATCCCATAGGTTACCCTGAGCCAGGAAAAACCACTATCTACGACTCTTCTCAGACTATTGACCTCGAAACTGTCCCTCTTAATGGAGGAATCCTTGTCAAAGTTCTCTCCCTCTCCATCGATCCCTATATGCGTAGTCGTATGCGAGAGGCGTCCGTCAAGTCCTACGCTGTACGTTTGCCATTGTCCCCTTGTCAATGTTTGTGATATCTGATAGCCTCCTTCAGCCTCCTTTTTTGCTCGGAGAACCGTAGGTCTTTCGAATTATTTATCTGAATCTGGTACTGATACTTGTGTAGAACAAACGGATACGGAGTAGGAGTGGTCGTTCGATCCGAGAATACCAGCGTCATACCTGGGGACCACATCTACGGTATCATCGGTACGTGTTTCCCAATAGATTCTTCTCTTGGGTGCTCACATGGATATATACCTCGCATTATAGACCACCAAAACTACGTGATTCTGCCTAATCTCGACGACTTCCGCGTTATCGACAACAAACACAACATCCCGTGGTCTTACTACCTCGGTGTAGCTGGGATGGCCGGTCTCACGGCTTACAGTGGCTGGAAGTCGTATGCAAGCCCCAAGAAGGGTGAGGTTGCGTTCGTCAGTACGGGTGCTGGACCTGTCGGATCGTAAGCCGCCTCCGTTCTCTCTTCTATCTTCATTGAGACTCATCATTTCGTCGTTCCGTTTCATAGCCTCGTCATCCAACTCGCAAAACTCGACGGTCTCAAAGTCATCGCCTCCGCCGGATCAGACGAAAAAGCCGAGTATATGAAGAGTCTCGGCGCAGACGTCGTGATAAACTATAAGAAGGACAACATCCTTGAGGTTCTGCAGAGGGAAGGTCCTATTGATATATACTGGGACAACGTCGGTGGCGACACACTGGATGCGGCGTTGGAAGCTGCGGCTGTGGATGCTAGATTCCTCGTAAGTCATTCTTCCTCTAGGTATTAACCAGACTGTTAGACTTAACTTGTCCTGTAGGAATGCGGCATGATCGCCGGGTATAACACGGGAGGACAACCTGTCAGGGTTCGTGTCGTCCTACACTATCATCCTTTTCTAATGTACTGGTCCTTATAATGTCTCTCCGCTTTTCTAGAACCTATTCCAAGTCGTAGCCAAATCGATTTCAATGTTTGGCTTCCTCATCTTTCGCTTGGGGGAACGCTATGCCGATGAGTTCTACGCCACCATTCCAGAGATGGTCGCGAAAGGCCAGATCCACTATCGTGAGCACATCTGGGAGGGTCTTGATCAAGTTGGTGAGGCCATTCTCGCTGTGCAGAAGGGATATACAAAGGCGAAGGCTGTGATTAAGGTTTCCGATGATTGAATTCAAGTATATAAACGTTGTGATGTATAATCATGTAGATATAAAATACAGTGATCTTAGCCTGACTGATCCAAGTGTATTTGTGCAAATAGAAAACCCGACGGCGGTGCAGCTTGGCTAAAACCAAGACAAAACCGTGTTTGGAATCGTGTTGAATCCTAGTATCTCCAAGTCTTGAGTGAAACGACTGTCTCCCCCTGCAACGCGTAATAAGAACTCACAAGGTCTAGCACGACAGGCACAATAGGATAGGACTCGTTCAACTTCCCCGCCGCCCTATTGCAACCTGCACAGCTTCAATCTGGAGCATCAGTGGCACGACAGAGGCGCCTCTAAATCGAGCGTAACAATGAGCAATAAGCGCTCGTAAGGTACAGCACAATGACCACAAATGGGTGTAGCACGAGACGCCTGTTAGAACTCATTCGACCTCGCACCCTACTCCATTGCTTTGACATAGAACGTGGCGCCACGTACTACGCAAATGGCGCGTCGTTATTATACGCCACCGCTCGGGGTGCGCTTTGTGACCGCACAGCAGATATCAACATTCAGGTCTGGCACGACGTTTTGAGACTCAAGTGGCACGCGACGTCGCTAGGCGATGGAGATGTATGAAAATAGAATTTAACAACTTTAAAACGTGACGGTGTCACCTCTGTCACCCTCCAAGGCTTGCTTATTGAGGGGTTAGGATCAGAGGAGGTTTCGTTATCAAACTTTGTATGGGGAGGGAAAGTCAAGTTTGTATGTTTCCATATTGGGAGCGACCAGAGCGATCACGTGTTTCTGTGGCTTTCTGGAAAAGGGGCAAAAAGTCCAAAGCTACGCCACATAAATAGCAAGGCCCCTTGGTCAAACCCACCACTTCCAGCCCACCGTATCAGTCACAAGTGCTCGATCCCCATAGTCTCAAGCTACAGGATGCCCGGACTGCATCATTCCGCCACTCCCTCGAATCCCACCCCAAAGGGTTTGTTCAAACCATTCGTGGGCTGCCTCAACACAGTCACGATATCCAACACGCGCTGCCTTATCCGCTTGGTCCAAATCCTCCGCACTGCAAACGAATATGTTCTCAAGGTGACCCTCCCCGACGGCCTCGTCGCGTTTAATTGTGCCCCGTCTGCTCCCAGACGTGGTCAATACCTCGTTCCCTTCGTGAACGGCGAGCAATGGCTCGCAGTTGTACTCGTCGTCACAGACACAGACCCAAGGGAGTGAGTTCTTCCTTCCCTTTCCCCAACTTTTTGACCCGATCTTGATTCTTTATTATCAGAAACCGCAATATGCTCCTCCAGATGTCAGAATGCGCCCCGGGCACGTTCTATATCCTGCACACCGACAAGCAAGAAGTCCTCGCCATGATCTCAGGCGCCTCAGAGGAAGAGATTAACCAGCACAACTTTCAGAATCCATTCCACACCTACCAACTCAAAGACGTTGCCTCATGCGACATCTTCCCTTCCCATCGCACATTCCGCACTGGAGGTCCAGCCACCATCTTCATCCAACGTCGCTGGTTCATGGTCCAGATCAACGGCATCCTATCTGAAACTTCCTCTGGTGTTCCACGACATCCTTTGGTTAAGACCGCTTCGACTAATGTTAAGCCCGTCCCTACTGTGGCTAAGACCGCTATCACGGATGCTAGGGCCGCTCCTGTCGTGGTTAAAGTCGTTCCGCTAGCCCACCCACGTCCGACCAAGGAAGCGGGATACATCCGCTGGCGCGAATGGCAGCTTCCCGACGACTCACCACCTCTTGGTGCCGATCTACCTGCTTCTCTTGCTGCTCCTGCTGAGCTGACTCCGGTGGTTAGCTCTAGCAATCAATTTGTGCGTTACCCATCGGATACTGACCACGAAGGACTTTCTTTCAGCGAAGCGGTTAATCGATATGCAGTGACGGCCGGACTCATGAGAGTCCGGGAAATCCAGGAATCTTACAGGAACGCCCGAGGTTGCCCGACCGCCCTGGATTCGGAGTTTTGGGTTTGAATCTTAATCGCTCGTGGCTTTTCTTTTTCAAAGTCTAATATTCCTCCTGACACCATTGTCCTCTGTCTCGTTTTCGTCTTGATCTCGGTCTCGTATCGGTCTCATCGCCATTGACCTCTTTCCAGCCTCTTTCCCCTCGCGGTGGGCATTCCACACAAGAAAAAGAAGAAGAAGAAGAAGAAGAAAAAATCAATCCAATCAACTCATTGTACTAACACCAAGCAGTATCTATGCCTTCTTCTTTCCTTTTATCTTTCGCACGATTTATCTTCGCTGTATCTCTATTCTCCTATCTTTCTACCCCATACCCTTCCGTGCTATGATCTTGAGGCCCTCGTCTTTCGAATGGCCTACTAAATTTTATCTTCACAATACCTCTTACCCCCTTACCCCTCTACATTTCTACCCTTCTCCCCTTACCACCCTCCCATTCGCGTTTCAAGTGTATTTTTATTCCGCGGTGAAGCTTTTCAACTTCTAGTCTATATCCGGCAACATTTATACCCAGAAATAGTCATACAAAATTGGAGAAGTGGAGAACGAATGCCTCCTTTGGCTTGGTTCTCCATATATTTGTATTTCTCGAAGTATGTCGTTCAACCTTCTCGTTCGGTCGAGATCTGGATGATTTTCGCACTCATGGTCACCTGTTAGTACGTAAGAAGGTCTGGTCACAACACTGTTAATTGTTCTCCTCTTTAATCCCCGCCGCCATCTTCGTCACTGCCGCCCGCCCAGTAGACCCAGACGTCATCTTAGACAACCTCCGGCTGGACGAACCTGCAAGCATGATAGCTTGCTCATTATTCGACGCATATACCTGGGAGAACCGTCTCCAGGCTTCACGATTGCGCTCGATATGCCATTTCTGGACGCATATACCTACTTCCGAACCCCAGATTGCGCTTCAAAGTACTCTTTATGGCGCATACAACCCACATTGAACGCCTATATGCACTTGAAACGCCGTCTCCTGGGGTATATTCCCAGTCACCTATAGCGACGACTCTACTTCATGGAAAGGATTCCTTTCTCCACGACCTTTTGGTTTAGACTGTGTCTCTCTCTGGCGCGCGTTCTCAATCTCCCGACCAGCGTTCGATCGTCGTAATCGTTTCAGACGACATGTCTCATGTGAGTATCACATGCTAGCTCCTTTCCACCTCTAGATGATTCTAACACGCAGCACTAGGTCCCTCAGAACGGGTCTCAACTTGAACGTCAAGTCATCGCGCTTTGTTGAACTTCGACTTCAGCGCTTCAGCTACTCCCCACCTCCCATCGTCTTACCACTAATATAGCCCAATGTTTAGCTATGTTCGAATGGTCGAGCGCATTCAACGACCCTCCTATACAATTGAAATATGGAGCTGGCGAATCCCAGTCTCGAAGCAGTGCCGTTGCGTTGAAGACTGGCCGTCCTTTTTAGACCCACACAACGTCTCCTTCCTGTGTCAACTATAATCTCCGAGGTTAATCGACATCCATCTCCGAACACCGCATCTTACTCCTCCTGCCTTACCTCCTATCCGCAACATTACGAATCGCTTTCTTGAAATCGTTTTCAACGCCCATCCACCACCATGTCTCCTCTTCTTCCATTCTCTCATCGTTGTCTGTCGGAACATCGAGCCCGTCGATTAACTCTTCAAATACGTCGGTTAAATACTCGAATTCGTCTTCAACTATCAGGCCCATCTCGTTTCACCCTTCAAACCCATCGTTACCCTATCCTTGTGCATTATTCGTGCTCATCAACCCAATTCGGGAGTCATCAAATGCATGAAATAATATGTATGGTCCCTTCTAATTTCTCACTAAATACAGGGTTACAGATACTACAGTCAGTGAATTCAGCACACAGTATTAAGTCCGCGAGAACAGGGCCGGGTATCAAGAGGCGCCCAGAGTGTGAACGAAAAAGATAACAAGCGAAAGAAATGTACGACAGAAAGGAAATTGGGAGTAAATATACGACAGAAGGCGAGCATAAACCAAAGCAAGCAAGGTACAGAGGAGCAGAGGCATATGTTGGAAAAGTGAGGAAAATAAGCGGAAAACAAAATACGAGGTGGAAGAGATTACATAAGAAAGTCAAACAAAAAATTGGTGGCAAGTTCGATGTCGAAACCAACCGCCCTATCGTCCCCCCATCATCATCTCCAATCGCACGCGATCTTGAAGACACCCGGCAGCTTGTTACTGGGGCAGAGACGGACGTGTATATCCTCCAATCTCAGACCTTGAAATCAGGGATTTCAAATGCGGAGCTGAGTTGGAGTGGTGTGCGTGTTTGAATTTCTGCTCCTGTTTGGCAGGGTGGATCCATTCGAAACCACCTAAACACGATCGGAACTCAGCTCTTTGTTATCTCAACCCAGCGAGATAAAACTTACCTCCGCACTCAGATCGACGCGAACGCTGGCTTAGCAGCTTCATACCCAGACACGTCACAGCAGCAGTGTATTGTTCCTCCGAGTACGCGTGTCGAGGAGGGCTCTAGAGAAGGAAGGAACAGGTGAGTACATCATAGAACTCTAGACCAGTGTGGAGTACCCGCCTTCGTAGCATCGCGACTCGGAGACCCAGAGAGCCTTAAGAGCCCCGATACACCATCCCGCTCCGATATCGATGAAATTACCCAAGACAATGGCAGAGCATTGGGGGCAGGGGTTAGCGAGCGGACTCCAGAAGGGTATATCTCCAACGAAGGTGAACGTCTATGCTCAGCTCTCGGACATGGGAGCTGTGTGCTAGGCTCCATGGAGACATCTATATCGGCACGGCAGACGGGCACAGACGATGCCGGGGTCGTTGAGTCGTCATGGATGGCGGATAGGACAGGGCGACTCGGTGCAACAGTGGACGCAACAGTGGACGGTGAAGCCACGATTGGCGGCTCTGGTGACTCCGGTCGAACAATGTTGCGACGAGCACATCGTCGAGACTGGGAGGGGGATTGCATGCGACATTCCTGGTTGTACTCTTTCAGCCACCATGGCTCTGGCGCGCAGCCTCGTGGGAGAGAGAATGTTGGCCGCTAAAGTAAGCACCAGGTCGCATTCAACAGAGAACCGATAGCGACGAACTGATGGCGATTGACAAAGGACGTACCATATATCCTGGAGTGCCAAAACCGATATCCAGTTCCAATAGATCCCATTTATCGAGGTGCATCCGATGCCCCTCCTGCTCTCGATGGCGCATCAAGTTGAAGAGGTAAAGTCCCCCAGCGGCAATGCATTTGTCTCGCTTGTCTAAAACGATAGTATCCTCACAGAGCCGGCAGTATACCTGTGCCGGATCTATGATTTCCATGAAAGGGAGGGCCTCAATCGCCCGTTTGCGTCCTTCGAAGTCGAGGTAACGTCCCCGAGGGCCGCCAGACGCCAAACCGGAAGACCTCGATGGTGCCCTTGATCGTGTCTGTGAAAGGGAGGGGCCTGTAAAAGAATGAATGCCAATAGGTAGACTACCCCCGTACGTTTCGCGTGCTGGGTCTCACGCTCATATTGGACGAAATCTTCTGTAATGTCAGATGTAGAGATGCTCGATACGGTACAGGGAATATGGATAACTTACCGCACTTCTTGTCTTGACCATGGCTGCTGATACGAGCAAGGAAGAAGTCATTAGAAGCTAAACAATCGTCTATATCGCAGCGCAAACTTACTGAGGCTGTAATAGTCGGTTCTAGTTCCGATAGGAGAGCTGAAGCGTCGACTGGAAGTCAATGTTCTATGGAAGGGGGTTGCAGGTAAGGGACGGACGAAGACAGAGAGATGCAGTTGAGGCAGTCAGAGGGGCTCTTCTTGCATTTATCGCTCTTTAGGCAGCGTGTATATGCTTTCCATTTAGAACCCAGAGAAAAAACATCCAATCACACAGCTCTCCTAATAGTACCCTGCCATCAATCAAAGTTTCCAACTCAGCCCGGCTTCTTTGAACTCATATCTTCCTCACGGCTGCAGCGTGTACGCTCTGATCCCGAAACACAGTCAAAGGAGTAGACATAGTTCTCTCCTATGTACGGATATTTCAGCTCTGCCAGTTAATGTTCTCGTGTGCGCCCATCCAGGAGTTCGGCTGCGTACGGGAGTGATACCAAAAGGACCACGAATAATGAGCGGGGTACATGCTGGTAGCTGACGGCGACGGTGGGTACACCTTACTTTGATAGGAATGGACAGAAATATGGGCTGCTGCGCATAGATGCCGAAGGCGCTTAACTGCTACCCCGTGTCGATCACACGTCCTATCATTATACTGCTGAGGCATTGCAGTCCTGTTATGATACTACAGCTCTGTGGCTGACAGTTGAAGCTCTGAGGCAGTTCATTGGTCCAGTCGTTTCGAAAACATCGCATTTTAATAAGAAGCACGAAGAAGCTGTGTCGTCTACACGTGCTGGGATGGGGTACTTTTAGATCTCCACTGGACTTCCCTTCACTCACAGTAAGCCAAACCCTTAACGCTTAAGTAGCCTTACTACACCTCAGCCAGTGTATCTAGCATATACAAAATCCATTAGGGACTATTATACACGCGTCCGACGGGGACTCGCATGCTATCCGGACCTATAACACACAGCTGCAAGATAATGGGGAACATTTAATTGACGCGTCCTTGCCATAACCTCGCGTTTGTAAATAGTGCAACACGCGAGGCTGTAACACTTCCAAATAGCACCGCCTTAACACTACACCCTTTTGATGTCGTCGGTTCTAAGGTTCCTAGTCAATTTATATTCCCTTCGATTTCAAAATATTTGATCAAACGGGTATCTGTCGCAGAGGAGTATGTGTGATGTTTAGAAACTCATCGAGCGCGATAATTCAGAACAAGCTTCCACCTCGTTCGTAATGTCGTGGCCCATGATCCATAATCCATCGAAATAAACATATCCTCCTGACCCCCCACTTCATCGCAGTGCGAAAGAGCGGCTGCTTTAGGAGCCTGACGCGGGAGTGTACATGCAGATTCGGCTACAGCTACTTAGTATCCGGTAAACTATGTGTGGAGGAAGACAGACTAATTCAGCACTGCTAAATAGAATAGTTCTCCAGGGGATCTCAGTCGCCTGGACCCTCAACCGCCGGGATATCAGTATCTATCTTTTATGGAGTGAGTTGGACGCTTTGCCTGTTTACGTCACCTTCATTAACGGGAGATGGAGCCAATATGGCCCTTGCGTCCTCCGATACAGTAGAGTATAATGCTAGAGGGGTTGGGTACACTAGTCACTATCTCAACTGCGCTTTTCAATGCCTTTCCAGATAATCTCGAATCCGACCCCCACTCAACCAGCCCAGTCAGCTACCCCCGGCGTTGCGGTCAACTATATTTACGTCCACCAAACGTAATCCACGTGCAGTCCTCGCGCCCACCTTTACCCTTGTCCGCTCCCATTAGTCACTCTGTCATCTACCTCCTCCATAGGTGAACAGGTACGACGATGGACCACACGACCTATGCTAGGATTCCCCCAGAGCTAGCCCAAGAAATAGTCCGGCATCTCTCGTCTGATACCCGCGCACTCTGCAACACCAGTCTCGTATCCACTGCCTTCTACGAACCATGCCAAGACCTCATATTTTCTCACATATCACTACCGCCACATACGACCGAGTGCGACTTTGGGTTCCAGGCGTGCTCGAGGGACCATGACAAGGATCTCAACTCGTTATTTGAAGCGTTCAACAACAATCCAAGACTCCGAACCAAGGTGAAGGTCTTAAAGATTGCGGATAGCCGAGGGTACCGTCTACCAAGGTCGCTTCCCTCCGAAAGAGACTCCGACGACGATAGCAGCAATATGTACCCGAAGAACAGTAGAGTCCTTGACATAATAGAGATGCTTGAGCACGACAACCTCCAACATCTATCCATCCAACTTGCGTACGCGTTCATGAATGCCAATGAAATGTGGCGCTGGGATACGTTCTCCGAAGGCGTCATAGCGCTATTCACCAAGTGCATTCAATCCACGTCGCTCGTTTCGCTTTCGCTTGAAAGTGCTCCTCTCGAGCTCATAAAGTCCTGTCGGTCACACATCAAACACTTGAACATCCTGCATACTGCCGATTTCCATGTGTCGCTCCTCGAGAGCCCCGCACTGGCCGCCTATCCTCCATTTCTCGAGACATTGACGGTTGGGGATAATATGTACATACCACGTACATTAGATGCCCTACGCTCTCTTGGAACCGACTATAGGTCCCTACGCACCTTTGACTATGATATGTCGACATCGGAGGACTCGGGGCCCTTAATTGGCGTGTTGAACGAAGCAGGAGTATCCCTGACTACCCTGATACTTGAGATTCCTGGTGAGTGGTACCGTCTTGATCACCGTACACCAGAGTCATGACCACCTGAGAGCAGCACATGGATTGCAAATTGTCGACTTTACGAAAGTCCCGAACTTGCGAAGTCTGTCGATCAAAGGGGTGGAATGGCCGCTGTTCACCCTATTTCTCGCCGGCTTTCATGCCCTTCAAACTCGAAGTATGTTGGAGACGCTCGCATTTGATAATCACCTGGAAGAGCTCACGTTTGACTTCGGTTACTGCTGGCCCGAACCTCGAAACCTGACAAAGGAGGAGTTCATAGCTACGTGGAGGACGACAGCCGCAATACTGTGCAATGCCACTCGATGTCCGAACCTTCATACTGTGAAGGTTATGTTTGGGGACGGGCCCTACCAGAAGGAAGTCTTTGAAATATTCGATGAAGTGTTTAGGTTCGAGAAATCGCAATTAGGGTCGGGGGGATGGTCGGAGACCCGGGTCTATCGTACCAAGTAGATATCGAACTACACAGATCCAACACATGCGATATGTATCCTGACGGCAATAGCACAACTTCGTTACTAACCCATCGTCTGATAGTGTCGGAGATTGTCCATAGCAGATGAGCAGCGGGTAAGCTGCTTTTGATCTCCAACAAAACATACTCACCATGATATCGCAGGCCCTCGCCAGTCAATATTTTTGACCGTCTGTCCAGCCTCTGTCACTCTCTGGCAACAAAAGCTCGCTATCTAAGATAATCAAATTGAGAGTCATGGAGTTCCGACTCAGTCACTGATTCCGGACTGGATCAGCAGACTGCAGCACTGGGTGTAATGGACCAGGTTTACGTAGCCTTCGAGTCCGATTTTGTCTATATATACAGGTTATTTCGACTTAGGTGTGTTGGCATGCAGCTCTCATGCATGGTGTATATATTACTTCGATCGGTCGGGATACTATACATAAAACACTGGCTAGTTTACTTGGGATCCGGAGGTCCAGGGATCGCATATATGTTGACGGGCGCGTCATCCTTCTCGGGCGGTTTGATATTGCTCTCCTACGGTCCACGAGTTCAGGCAGAAAAATTATGACGGGATTTATACTCACAGCTTCCCTTTCCCCGGTATTCCGTAACTCTCCCATCGCGTGAGCCTCGTTCCCCTCTTCGATATCTGGCTCCCGTCTTGGATTTGCAGGTAGGGCCGCCGTTCCAGTTGTTTCCTGGGGAGGTTTATCCTCGTTACATATTGAAATAAGTGTAATCCAGCCCCTGAAACGTATGTGCACCCTTACTGAACCAGTTTGAGACATGAACCGGGAGAACATACCACATGATCCAGCAGAAGGCTTGCAATGCGACCAGTTGGTCGCAGTGAGGGAATGGGTGCTGCTTCCTGTGTATTTCAATGTACCCAACCTCTTCGAGTCAAAAGGCACACAACACTCACTTCCAGCAATTAAATGTCCCTTTATACATGGCATTAATGCCAATCCCCGCTGTGAGCCACATCAACCACGTTACAAAAAAGCTTTGGCATAGAAAGGTCAATTGCTCGCTAGATAGATCATACCAACACCTACAGCCATAACCCCTTCTTGTCTATCTTCTTTGGATAGTACTTGCCCACGGCCCAAGAGTCAAAAAGAAGCGTCCATATCGAAATCACAAGGATATAGACGCAAAAAGGTGGAAAGCCTGGGTGGGGAGGCTTGTCTCCTCGCTTAAGTCGAGAAATCACCCAGGAAGCGACTGATAGCTGCGCATGGGAAATGGCGATTCAGAAACGAAGAAACCTCAATGAATGCCATGAACGTACTGTGATGATACTAAATAGGAAAAGGTAACCTCCAATGACTGTAATCGCTCCGGTTAGAGACTTCGCGAAGACATGCGCCCCAGACCAACGTACAACCCCAATGATTGTCCTTCGGTTTCGTCGTTTCGTGGGATTCATCATCCATCCCAGAATATAGAGAGAATTAAAGGGCGAGATAGATGAAGGAAAGAGAGGATAATCGTAGTGACATCCCTGATCACTATGATATTGCTTATCAACGTGGAGCAGGAAAGCTGTTGAACGGGACCTATACGATCCTTTGCGGGCACTGCTGGCAATGACGACGGCAAGCGGCGGCATTGCCGGTAATTCCAACACGTGGTTGATGGGCACTTAATCGACCACCACCACCAACCACCATCCCCGGATATGAGCTGGCGCCGATTCTGGACCTTCGCTGCACCTCGCGAGTCACTGTCAACTGCCAGGGATATCTGTCAAGCCTGAACGGTAACTCTCTGGCTGAATGCTTCATTTGAAGACGCTACATGTGAGAAGCTGGGGACCCATGAAAGTTGATACAGGTCCTTTCCGCTTGCTGTGACCGACTGTGTCCTGTTGTCTTGACCTCTAGAACGAATCACTAGAATTGCATCCCACTACCATTCACTCTCCCAACTGAATGGGTGAGTAATAGCTCCGACTGCGCGGTAACACGGAAAGCTCCGGGCCGTCACTCGGCGGCGTCGTGCCCTGTCGTGCCTCCTTTTTAATTTCCAAAGTTTAAACGCCGCCCTTAAACTCTCGAACCCTCTGCCTCAAGTCAGAAAGGGCTTAATTCCCCACGGGACGTGTTCACCTCCACAGCCGCTCAGACATTCGCAAATACAATGGTGATAGGTCCTGGATCCCTTCTTCGTTCACTCTCAGACTCTGTTCTACGTTCTTCCTCAACCTCGGATATCTCTCGGGACCCGTGGAGCCTCATAGGACTACCAATCGATCGCTTCTTCTCCCACCAATGAATACTTATGCTCGCCACAATCAAAGAACAGCACCAATATCTATTTCTAGTCATTGCTCTTAATTGGCTCAGACGCATATCGGCAGAACTCATAGACTTCTCGAACTCTAACTTCCCAATTCACTTCCCTCCGCAATATAAAGCAAATGCGTCTGTGTTTGTAAACATCTCCTCAGAAAAAACGAAGGAATCGGAGACTGAGACTATGGCGCTTTTGGGAGCCTTTTATCTGGTTTCTACGCTGTTACCCTACGCGAATGCTCTACTTCGTTTCGGATGTTCTCAGCTTGTTACGGAGCGTGCAGACCCGTAGGCAATTCGCCCCTACCAAAAAATGAACTGACCTTGGCCACAAACACCGTTAGACTGGTAACACCAGGTGGAGTCTCTCCCCACGTCCACCAGATAATCGGGGGAGTACGCATCACTTCTATTCACTGAACGCAGAGCTACAGAACTGATGATTGGCCAGAATGCCTTCAATTTCTCAATGGACCCCGATCTCGACGTAGGAGGCTTGGCAACATGCACCACCTGCCGGTTCAGAGAAGATAAGTCGAACTACTGGACGGCCGTCATGTACTTCAAACACGCCAACGGAAGCTATATGAGAGTCAGTCGAGGACGTACTCTAATTTCTTTGACCTATCAACCTAAATCATGATACTTCAGGTCCCTCAAATTCCGAACCATGTAATCGGTTCTCCTAACGGAGGGATGACGGTCTATTATGTCCAGCCGGGTGGCAATAAAGTAACGGCATTCCCTAAGGTACGTGCTCTTCAGCGTTGGTCCCACCTGTCCTTGACAAACACCCCACATCTGTCAGGGATTTAGAATGATAACTGGCGACCCGATGCTTCGCTCCAAAGGACCGAGGGACCCCGCCAAAGTCGAATCATGGGCGCTTACATTCCGTTGCTGGGAAAGTACGGGCTTCCTGGACCAATCCAACAGTTATCCTCCCGGCGCCGGACCCTATGACACCATCGAACTTCCAAACAAGAAATGTAACGGAGGTATCAGAGCGAACATCTTCTTCCCAACGCGAGTCGAGTTTTTTCAAATTCTTCTAACTCTCGAGTCTGATATGATATATATCATGGATACAGGTGCTGGGATGGTGTAAACCTCGATACGCCTGATCACCACGTAAGATCCAACATGATTGAGAACTTGTTGTATCATCCCTGACACAACCGAATTCCAGAGCCATATGGCGTTCTCGCAAGGACAGGTGAATCCAAACATTGGAATACTCGGTTTCCAGGGCGCCTGTCCACCAAGCCACCCAGTCAGCGTGCCTCACGTTCTTTACGAGACCTACTGGGATACACGGCCGTTCAACGGCATGTGGCCGGCCGACGGGACACAACCTTTCGTTCTCAGCATGGGAGATCCGTGAGTATTGCTCCCACTTTTCAGAGTCGAATCTCGTCTTCGCATAGCTTATGCACTTCATAATAGAACCGGCTACGGGCAACACGGCGATTATCTATTTGGCTGGGAAGGAGATTCTCTTCAACGCGCGATGGATAACTGTCTCGACGGCTTCGGCACACCCGAGAACTGTAAAGAGCTAACCGTCATCTCCGACGACGAGATTAACAAGTGCATTCAAGAAACGCGGGTAGATGAGAAAGTCGAGGGTGAATGTAAGTACTTCGGCCTTACTCTTTCCGTTCCCTCACAAATTTAAACCAACTTCCTATCATGCACTTGCTGACTGATGAAACTTAAACGTTCTAGATTTACGCCAACTTCCGGGTTGCAACCCTCTCCAATACGGGCCAGGACCCGCGACGATGGTCAAAGACTGTCCCACCGCATCAACAGCAGGAATAGCCGCGCCGACTCCCAAAGTACGCTCTCCTCGCTCACCCTAATTTACCTTGACCGGAATTAACGGTCCCATCAGCTGTGATTGTACCCATGTCTATTCGGACTCTAGATTCCGGACTGTAATTACCACATCAAAGCCAAAAAGTCAAAGCTACCATGGCAGATCAATTGTATAAAAAATTTTATATGTATTCCCTTTTGGCCTCTTGTGTGAGTCTCGCAGAAAAGCCTACGCCGGAGGCTCGTCATATCTTACTATATGCCTTCTCTTGAACGCCCCCGTCGTGTGTGCTAAGATACGATATACCCGACATCGTCGCCTAGCAATCATGATCATCACAACTGTCAATTACGTACTTACTTCAAAGGCACAGTCAAGCCCAAAGTAGAGAACTTTTGTAATTCATCATTATTACAACAAGTCCTGCCCAGGAACGCCGGTATAGCTATTTTTAACCTTTAACCACCAATCTGATCAATTTCACGTGGTTTGACTGAATCAGAGCTCACCGATTCCTTCGATTGGTAGACTAAGAAGAGATACCTCCCTTCTCATCCAAAAACAAAATTAGTAATTTACCAGTGCACCTCCAAGGCCGGACCTGACGTACACCATACATACATACCCCTACCTAATCCCGATTCCTACCCGGAGCATCCCATCTCATGATCACGAGGTGCATCGACATCCTCAACTCCGAACCCCCTCATTCTGAATTTATACCGCCTACAGACCTCGTCACCTCGAATCCTTAGTACGACCACTTGGAGATATCATCACGATAGCATAGCACTCATTCCAATTTTTTCCCACTTTAAAAAACTAAACTTTTCATTTCGGATCATCATCGACGCGTAAATTCGGTCCGACTCACACGCCATACGTTCAGAAAATTTTGTTACATACAACAACACATTGTTAAATTTACAACTTCGTTCTTTCGAAACCTATACGTGTATGTAACAAAACAAAACAAAAAAACCATGCACACAAACACAAACACAAAACCAAAACCTATATGCAAAAACAAAAAAAACGGGCATATGCATACGAAAGCAACGAGACAATGATAGCGAGAATAAGAGGCCTAGAAAAAAATGGACACGTCAAGCCGCCAGAGAGTGAAAAACAGAAGGACACGGGAATGTATATCGTAGGGCGCGGAGGTACCACCCTCTCTCCAAAAAAAAAAGGGAGCTCAAAAGCTCAAAATCAATGCCCAGACCCCGTAGAATTCCTTTCCGCAGCATCAACAGCCTCCAACAACTCCTGCTCAGCCTCTGCATCTCCATCCATCTCCGCATCCGCATCTCCATCTCCATCTCCCTCCCCATCCCCATCCACGTCTAGTTCTCCATCGCCATCGCCCTCTCCATCGCCCTCACCCTCCCCGTCCAAATCATCACGTTCATCCTCCTCATCAACTTCACTCCCACTTCCCCTTCTCACATTCGAATTCGAATTAGTGGTACCTCCCCGATGAAGATGCTGTTGCTGATGATGATTCGAACTCGACGCTTCAACAGCTCCCAAAATCTCAGCTTCAGCTTCAGCCTCGGCGTCCGCATCAGCCTCCGAGTCTGTCACACTATCAACCACCATCCTCGAGTCTCCTCCACCTGTACCGACACCAACGGGCGACCGGCGCAATACATCTCTTCCATTCACAGCAGAGGCGCCTGCACCCAGGGTACCAGCGGCAGACTCGCGCGCGCGACTCCCAGCTCGACTATGATGCACTGAAGACGGCCCATGCCCGTACCCAAGTCCATGTCCATGCTCCTTCGTCGTCGGATTGCTCATCAGCGTCCGAACATGCGACTATCGGTTCCAATCCCAATTCCAACATATCGCATCAAGGCAACATATCGCAACCAACGCACCGCAACAAGCAACAAAAAACAAGACGACAACGACACAACAACAACAAGTCCCCAAGTCAGTCTTCTTCAACATTCGTCCGCGTAGAATAAAGAGTACGTACAACTTTCGGTGGCGCATTCGTCACATTTATGCTCTCCTTCCTCTCTCTCTCCCTTTGTGTGTCTCTCTCCCTTTCCCTCTCCCTTTCTCTTTCCCGCTCTCTCTCCCTATCTCTCTGAGTGTCCCTCTCAACAACCCGCTCGCGCTCACGAGCAGGCGAAACACCACTTGTCGAAACCGGCATCGTATCACTCCTCTGCAACCCGGTATGTCCTCCAAGAACCTGCACATGAGCCAGGCTCTGACTCTGATGATGCAAACTGGCAATGGAATTGTTCGTAGCAGCCATACTAGCAGCAGCCGCCATCTGTTGCTGCTGTGCCTGCTGCTGAGCTTCAAGCGTCCCGCGCCGCTCAACCCTCTTCATCTTCTTTCGACATCTAGAAAAAAAAACGTAATCAGCTTCGTGTTCATAGAACGACCGTCTCTCCACTCCACCCATGACAACACCACTCGACAAAAGCACACACCTATCACAAACAGTCCCAGGTCCCATCGGTCCAGGACCCCACTTCTCCACACACTTGCCATCCTTATACCTCCCCGCCTGCCCACACTGCCGACATATCCTCTGTCCTTGCGCATTCGTAGCAGGATACGCAGCAGTAGGCTGCCCGACTCCCACTCCGCCTGGTACCCCTGCCCCTCCTACCCCTCCTCCCACTCCTCCACCACCAACTCCAACTCCAGCCCCATTACTCACCGGAGAATCTATACGTGACAAGAAGAGAATAGATAGACAAGTTAGTTATCAAGTCATCATCTCATAAAAACAAAACAAAACACGCAATCGGAATGGGAATTGGCACGATAAATCATAAACCAAAAAGATGATAAGAATCAGCCTCATGCCCTCCTCACACGTCCTTTAGTCATCATCCATCTATCCATCCATCGCACACTTCCCTCCCAGGTTTAACACACCCGCACCACACTGCCGCACAGCACCGCCAACAACAGCACATCATACCAAAAACAGAAAGCGAAAGAACCGGACCAAACACCAACTCGTCCCGCTGTCGGAAACTCGGAGCAACCCAACCGGGCACCCGACTACACATCCCAAAACCCCGCCACGCAGATCAAAAAAACCACACCCAAGATCCAAATAAGCAATCAGTGTGGGACCGCCCATCTCCATCTCCATCTCCATATCCAGCCGGCGTAGAGCATCGGAACGTGGTCCTACACTCCCAAAAACACGGCCACGCCTAACACGGTACACAAACCCATGCCCACGCCCACCACACACACACAACGGGCGCCAGCCATTGATTAACAATTGACAGGCGGCATGGAGATTAGGAAAGAGGGCACGATAGGGATAGAGAAAAAGGAAAGATGGAAGGCAAGGAAGCACGATTAGGAACGTGTAAACGACGTGCTCATGACACACACGCACACACACCGCCTGATCAAAGCGAGATAGATAGAGGGTGTGCCGTAATCGTAATAGTGGGGGGTGTGCGGCTGCGGGGTGGGCGGGAGTGGAAGAGGCACGCGGGGGTAGGTGGGTGGGTTCCACGCCCCCTCCTTGTCCGTTCTCGTCGAAATAAAAGATAAAGTAGAATAGAATTGAACGGAATAGGATTGGATTGAAAAGAATAGAAAACAGAAACAGAATGAAAGAGAAAAACGCACCGACAACTCCCGAAGTCCCATTCGCCAAATTCGCAGATGAATATTTGCTCTTCTTGATAGGCGCACCCGTCACAGGCGGGGCAAAGATATGCGTCTGGTAATTTTGGAGCTGCGCAGGACTCGCGCCCACATGCTCCATTCCCTTCCTCAGCGGAACACTCTGCGACGCAGGATACGGCTGTGCTTCCACAATATGACCCCCTGCCCTCCTCGGCTGACTATACTGTTGCTGGTGCTGTTGTTGTTGTTGCTGATGCTGTTGTTGTTGCTGTTGAATAAGCTCGGTCTCGGACAAAGGTATCCTCGTCACGCCTCTTGAATGCCTCGACCGGTGGGAGGAAGTGATAGTTTGTGAACCTTGGGCTTGGAGCGAGGCGGCGGCGAGGGAAGAGTGGTGTGGGTTGGGCGAAGCGGAGGAGGCGCCGGCGCCGTTTGTCCCCAAAGTGTGTTCGCGATCATCTACAGTCGCGCGAAGCATCTCGTCCACGTCCAGCGAACTCACGCTCGATCGGCTAGAAGACCGAGAATGTCCAGGCCGAACTCCTCCCTGGATAACCCTCATACTCGATTGTTGATGCCGATAGTCTGGCCCTCCATGGATAGCCTATATCCATTGTAAGCCATAAAGAAAAAGTGAAAGAAAGAAAGAAAGAAAGAAAGAAAAATGGACGCACGGGTTCAGAGTATGAAACACGCGGCTCACGACCGCTTTGATCATCGTTCGCCCGTGATCGTTTGGGTGGCGGATACGCAGAATCGAGGCTCGGGGTCCGCGGACGCCTGAGTCCAGGCGTCGATGTAGGAATCGGGGGCAGCGAGGCGGGGAAGATGTGGCTCGCCCTCGACGATGCATGCGGCCTCCCAGGCTTGGACGACGACGACGACAAAGGCATCGTCGACGGTGGCGGCATAGCATTGGCGGTATTGTTCATCCCCTCTTTCAAGATCCTCGAAAACGTCTGCCGCGTCTCTTGCGCCCTCGTCTCCAGCACATTCATGTACCCGTCAATCTGCACCCACTGGTCCAGCGCGATCCGCCGTCGGTTCTCTGCCTCCTCGCGAGCTCCTTCTGCGAGGTACGCCCGCTCCTCGAGGTCACGGATGACGCGGGCCGTGGTCTCACTCACAGAGGGTGTGGCACCATTTGGCGAGGTGGAGGAGGAGGAGGAGGAGGGGTCGGCGGCGGCGGTGAGGGAGTGGGTGAGGCGTTCAGCCTTTTCAGCTCGGCGTTTCGTTTGGGCGAGCTCGCGCCGGAGCCCGTCGATCTCTGCGTAGGCCTGTGCAAGGAGCTGCGCGAGCTCGTGGTTCGTTCGCGAGGGCCCCGTCGGGGAGGGCAGCGTGTTGAGATGCGGAGATGGTGAAGGATCGGCGGCGCCGGGAGGAAGAGCGGGGGGCGCAGCAGCAATGTCGGCGGACATCGTCTCACAAAGGGCTTTTGTCGTTGTTTGCGCCGACGACGACGACGACGATGACAAAGAGACGAAGCAGAAAGATGAAAGGGTGGGCGGGAAAAGTGGAGGAGTGGAGAAAGGGGACACGCCCCCGACGTCTCCCCCTTGATAAACTTCCTGACCTCCATGCCCAAATACGAAAAAAACGGGCGGAAATCATTTTGGGCGTCACTTACGGGGATAGGCGCGCACCCGCTGCTTTTTTGTCCCCGAATTGGGGCCAAATCGGGAACTCTGAGTCGTGAGCATTTCCCAAAAGGGCGGCGGGGCGATCACGGTTGAGTGGCCAAAAGTGGTCGGCGGGTCGGGCCCGGCGGCGCCGTTGGCCCCTAAAGCTCGGTGTTATTGATGCCCGATGGTTCCCCCAGACCTCACGCCAGACAGTGCCTCCCTGGGAAAACCCATCCTCGTCGGACGCAACACATTCCCGCCTCGAGGCAAAAGTCAAACCCTTCTCTGCCGAGCAATCACCTGATGACGCACGCTCCCCCCCCCTCTCCTAGCGAGACCTGACTGGTCCACCTGCCCCCCTCTCGTCAGGTCTATACACCTCATTTCCGGGGTTCTTCCAATGTTATATTTACATCGCGTATTCATAAGCGGTCCCAGCTCTACCCCCGCTCTACGCCCGACGAGGGTTATCTTGCGCCGCTGGGCGCCATCTTCGTAAAAAAATCGTATGTATCCATGCGCTTCTCGTCCCATCCAGTAGCGCTTCTTTGTTGGTGCACTGATGATGATGATGATGATGGCGCACCGCACCACGACTTCGGTAGCATTGCCTTCAACAACCGCCCGCCGCCCAGTTTCGGTCCAAAAAATGCTTCTCCTTCCCCTCTCCATCGTAATTATTACACAAAATATTCAATAAATAAATGCCCAAATTTAATTGCGATGCCGCCATAATCCGTTATCGGAGACTCGGGGAGAACGATCAAACTACAACAAACGCTGTTCGTTTGTTGATATGCCATCACAACTTAGGGATCGATGATCATTGCCCTCGAAACCTAGTACTTTCCCTCTCCTTATAACCCAAAATCCTTGTATATCGCATTTCATAACCAAGCCAACTGACGATAACAAGAACAATCCCTGATCTTCCTCTCTACGCTCTTATATCATTTTTTACTTGTAATAAAGCAATACAACGAATTAACGTTAGAACAAGAACAACAAGCGCCCGTGGCTGATGAAATCGATGACGGGTGACCGACTCGCGCTTTACCCCCATCCAACCACACCATTCCCATACTACTAATCCAAATACCCACGCCTTCCACAATCGCCGCCTCCCCGACTCCGCCTTCTCTTCCCTCTTCGCTTCTAGTCTTCCACACATACATACATAGCCTTTTTTCAAACTAGAGTGACATTTCGCAATCAACCTTCCCATTACATCCATACATATACATTTGTCTTATGTCATAATTACTTATCAACGACGGAACTCGGGTGCAGAACTCACCCGTACCTCAACTTTTACCAAATCAAGAACCGCCCTACCCATGCCAGTCGTCAATACTCCAATCATCACCCGCAGAAAACAAAGAAGAACAGCCGCTGACTGATCATGATGATAACCCGTCACTGGCCGTGTCGTTTCATCTCATAATCCCGCCTCATCTAAGTACATAGTCGTGTCTTCCATTTCGTAATAACTTGTCCAATTCCAAGTTGTTGAGGTTAGGTTCAATCACTCCATTATAGTATGTGAACATGCAAGGATGACGACCCCCAGACAAGATAACGACGTAGGTTGCTATGCAATGTATTATGTTACATGCACCATACGCGCTTACAGGGTTAAGACTTAAACTTAAGAACATAGCATAGCATGATAACGGAATCCACGTTCTTTATTCCTTCTTCCTCGACAAACAAACACGTTATCTCCGAGAGAGAGTACCTGAATTCATTATACCGTTGCACGACACAAAAATAAAGATATACCATCTATNNAAGAGAAGTACTATTAAATTCAGAGCTTTCTAAATTCTCAAAACACCATAATAAACCACATACCCTCGAAGCGTTTGTGTTCTATTTCGTAGTCTTCATCACACATAATACATACCTAACGACCAAACAAACGAACAAAAAAGTCTGTAAACGGTAAACCCACACTCCCGAGGTTGAAATCATCTCACATCGATATACTTAAACGCCATCCCCCAGATCAGTCAAGTTAATACCGTCTCTTGGGTTAAACATCAAACCAAACGGTAATTACAAGCATCTACAATGATAATACGATATCCACATATACGCGTAGTTAAATCAAATGACTCGGAAACCATTGACGTTCATATCGGCCAAACAAACCCGACGTCAATAGTAAACGGGTTGCACGGAGTTCTCGGTTCCAACTTCCTTCCCCTATGTATGTATCACGTCGACGAAAACACGAGACATGGCTCTCATCCTTATCCCTTATCTCACCACGCCGCGTCGGCTGGGTGTGTTATTCTCGGTTCACTATGAGTTATACGTTATACAAGTCGTCGTGACCGAGAATCAGAAGAAGTGTGCACCCTATCAATGGTAAGAAGTCTACACACCTACCATCTACGGCGCTAACCAAGAGACCAAGAGGAGATAAAAACAAAAGGTAAAGGACCTTCGATTCTGGATCGTATAACAGTCCCGAACTCCACGAATCCCCAATTGAGATCGAGATTGAGAGAGACCACTTCAGTGGAAGCTTCCGCAGCAGCAACATACATTCTCCATCCATCCATCCATCCATCCATCCACGCTCATTCACAATCACACACAACCTCCATGTCCATGTTCATTCACGCTCGCTCACACCAACCATCCCCACATCCCAGTCACACTATGTATATAACCACTTAAGTAAGTAGCTAGCATGTAGTTGGTTAGTAACACACGCTCCGAACGCCACCATCATTCAAGGGAAGACCCAAAGATTGCAAAGATTCACGATGCATGCAACCGCGCTGCAGCTGGCTGCTGCGCTTCGAAGCTTCGGAACTTCGAAAGACGCGAGAACAGAAAAAATTGACGGCTCTTGGACAGGAAAATCATATAAATAGAACTTATACTCATAGAACCCTGCATATAGAATTGGTCAGCCGTACAATGGTTTTCCGGTGGCGTCGTCGTCGTGGGGTCGCCCAATCAAACGTGTGCAGGGTTAGTTATTAAAAGTTTGTATGTTATGTTATGTATGTATGTAGAGATGCCCTAGGGTCAATACATTTTGTGCAACGTTCCGAGGTTGAAGGATAGGACGCGTACTAGTAACTGCGATGGATACTATTATAGTGAAATGGAGATGCCGCAGCAACCCATATTCCAACAAGTTCAACCGAGGTCCAGTCGAGAGCGGTTTCCCATTTCCCCGTCGATCGAGGAGTCAAAGTCAAGTATCGGTACTATGAGTGGTATAGTATCAATAGTACCAATATCAATATCAATAATGCTAATAATCACCGACGGCACTGGAACATCCCTTTAAATTCAATTGGACCCTTCAGTCAGTTAAGACAAAACGCTCAACGGTCAACGTCAATGTGCCAACTCGGCTACACCGAGACTCCTTTTGTCGAAGACGTCCCTATATAAACGATTCATATCACCCCTCGATGTAATAATTTCGTACCGAAGTAAGTAAGTAAGTAAGTCATTCATCCTGATCCCATGAAATCTAATCTACCAGGGGTGTAGTCCTAGGACGATCCTACCCCTCGTGCCAAGACCTCAACTCAAAACGGGGTGGGTAAGTCCATGGACACCGTCGCGTCTCATCTCTTCCATAACATGATACCCATAATAGCAGCCCACAGCCCACAACTCGTTCTCAAGCCCAGAGTCCCGAAGGAGTCAAGTGTCTCGAACGTTTCTCATCTACTTATAATTACCTTACCTACCTCCTAGCGCCTCCTGCCTCCTGCCCTACCTCATGCCTCATGCCTCGCGCCTCGTGCCCACCCACCTCATGTACTGGGGTCGGCCACGATGCTCATTGAGATCACGATCATCACGTCTGGCAGCGATCGGGGTTAAACTTGAAAATTAAATTATCAACGGAAAGGGCGCGTGGGTATCCTTTAATATGTCCTTCCTTCCTTCCTTCCTTTCTTTCTTTCCTGTTCATCCTAATTTTAACCTTGCCAACTTACAGACAGACAAAGTAAGCAACTTGGGTTTCGTCCGCAGTCAAGTCGAGCTGCGGTGCGCAGCGTCAAAGCTTAAAGGTTTCCCTTCGGTGATACCTAACAAATTTAGCCTCTCCCTCTCTTCTTTTCTTACCCGGTAATGGTATCAGGCAGCAGGCTGCCAGTGATCGAGCTTACCTGTGGAGCATAACCATCTCAATTCGAAAGTTCCGTAACCCATTCATTGTAAACCCTGGGCAAAGGGTACCCTTACTTACTTGCTCTTCTGCGATCCACGGGGCTGATCACCCGACGGCTTGAGTTCAAGAACACTCGAAAATTCGAACCAACGCCGGTGGGTAAGTACCGATAATAACATGAAATGTTCCGATGGCTTGCTTGCAATGTTCATTAAATCACCCATGCTCGCCGTCACGCTCACACTTACAAAGGAAGAAGAGCGGTAAATCTACATGTCATCACATGCTGATACTGAAAGGACGCGAGTAAGTAGCGTACATAGCATAAATCTTATTTTTACTTTTGGTCCGATTTTATTTTCGATGACATCGGCAGCGCCTATTCATTTACTAACCACTAGTACTAGTTTCCAGTGCTAAGTAGTACATACGACACTAATCGGTTCGGTACGTCGGACGTCCCTCGGCTTCGTGCACGATTAAAAGTACGCTCCACCCGACTAAGGACCCAATGCAGGCTGCCGGATAGCAACCTATGGTAATTATACACTGCCATATCCTATCCCGTCTCACCCCACACCCCATCTTAAACTTAGTCTTTATCCGAATCTCCCTCCCCAAGTCTCCTCACAGTTTCACAGGGATGGTCCAGCAAAGAGTTACATAACAATGTCATCCGATCACTGAGAAAACCTCGAACCCCCGCAAAAAAAAAAAAAAACTCCGAAAACAGATCCCATACAACATGGATACCATATAGTCGCAAAATCCGGGCATGAAATGAGCAATGAGCTCAGAGCCACCGCCCCACCAGGAAACAAAGGAAAAATGTAACGTAACGTAACGCGAAGAAGCCCACTCATAACTACATATGTACATAGAAGATGGGGAGGGGGAAGTGCGTTATCGATTTTATCGATTAGCTGAATCTGGCCGACTTGTTAGTACGCTCGCCAGCGCCGTACGCAGGGTAGGCGTGGCGCGCTCGGCTGATCTTTTTGGTTGAGCTTCGGCCGGCGCTGGATTAAGTTATGCTATGCTTCCGTAGTTTACCCTCCTCATTTGGGTCGTAAGCGGCTTCTTGGAGCTTTCCCTCTACGGGCTGGGCTTTTTATAGGTTTCCGGTGATAACTCAGTACATACCTACATGTCTTCACACCTACATATAGTACTACGTATGACTGATCAGGATTCAGTTGCTACGGTTTATCGCCTATTAAACAGTGAGTTGTATATAGGACAAGGCATTTGATGGTTGTAAACCGAGCTACCCAAGCCGATTAAGTTACGCCGCCCAAACGCAGCTAAACATACCCTCTGACCTCATAGTACCCAATTAGCGGCGATAACTCAAGGTGATATCCGAGTCTTGCCTCGAGGCGCTGATTCATATTGGTCCGTACCTCTATGTACATTCATACCCCGCAGCCCGCTTCCAATTGCATCGATCCACTTTTGGTTCCGGCAGCGCCATCAATCGTACCCAATTCTTTACCATTCCCTCGGGTACGAGATACTTCTTCTTGAACGGTATATTTAATGTTTGGGATTTTCGCTTTGAAGCTCGTGGGCTGGCAGTGTATGCATAACATTGACATTGAAACTCTTGGGTTGGGCAGTGGTTCTTATGACCTATGACCTATGCCCTGTTGAAGTCGGGACTCGGGCCGTACATTCATCTGAAGGTGGATGACGGTGGTGGCTGGAAAACAGTTTCATAGGACATATTAGAAGTCGAAATACAAATGTGGGTAATGCTATAATGAGCGTTGCTGGTATGTCCATAGCTCGGAAGTTTCGGACGCTAAAGCAATGTGCCGTCGGGGGATATCAGATATCCAATATTCCCACGAGTGGGAAGAACTCTTGGGCTGGTTACATACCTGTCATCGAAGAATAACAGATATTGGTCGCGTTTCTCGTTTCGTATCTAGGGACAAGGAACACCGTCGATCGCGAGCACTGCAACTTTCCCGCTTGTCTGAATAAGCCATACGTACACAAGTGATCTGGTGAATTCTACGACTGAGCTCACTAGTCACTTTTCAACACCTCACCCGACACGTCCGACTATGTACGAGGCCCTGAACAAGTGATTCGAAACCGGCAGCTAGCTTTGTGAATACATAGCTACAGCATGAATCGGTCCGATATTCCTCGAGGCTTTGACAATGGACACTGGTGGGAGCGTAGTTTCTTCGGCTTCCGTATGTAATAACGATGACGCCTTAAGTCCGCTCTCGTCTGACCTTAACGAGGGTAGATGTCGTGGACGAAATCTGTCCAACCCGACGTTCCTTTACTACCACTACAGTGCCGAACAAATGTGCGATGCGAGGGGCACCGTTGCCGCTCTGAAGGGCATCGGACACGGGTTACCCGGCGGTGACATGTGTCGATATTGCAACTTTTGAATAGGTTATGAGATTAACGCTAATTGAAAGGCTTACAGAAGACCGTATTTCTTTCGGGACGAGAAATTAGTTCTACGTACAAAGGGGACTGTTTCTAAGAGCATCATTCAACTTGATGGCGAAAGGCCATGAAGAAAACGCCCGTAGCAAGCAGATAGTGAGTATATTTCGAACTTGTCCGCCCTCGATGTTCCTAACCGTCAGTACACCAAGCAATCTCGGCCAGCCCACCTCGTCCTTCTCATCTTAAAGATAGCCGCCGCAACCCCTAACACCAAAATAGATCGATCGGTGAGAACCCATCGATCGAAGGGAAGGCCTTGGAGCGCGAGGATGTCGGTCTGGTGCTTGCTATGTAATATATCGCGCTCGCCATGCCCATGTTGGGCTGCTTCTACCTGCTTCTAGACGTCTAACACCCACGAGCATGGCTATATTGCGGTTCTCGTAGGAGTCAACGTACTGAATCTTCCGACTCTTGCTATTACCGTGTGGAAGGGATACCGTAGCGCGGACGACGAATTGTCACCCTTTGTTCAAGGAAAAGAACCTCGGGGAGAAGTCACGATGTCGACGCGAGGCAGAGTCCTGCTTGGTGTGCCTTCCCCTTTCTCGTATGTATTACGCCCGGATTATACTCATTGGGTGATGTGCTTGCAGCCGTTGTTTGGATTTCGCTTGCGCTTTTTTCGACACTCCTCATTACATTGCGTACGGATACTATGTTCCCCTTCGAGGCGGAGTTAGCCCAGGGTATTCCAGTACCCATCCTCTTCCGCCCATTCCGAAAATTTCCTCCTCTGAGATCCGCCTCAACATACCACGTAGCTAACGATGCCGATGAGGGAGAGGAAGATACAGGCCAGCCTCACTGGGAGAGCCTCCGTCGAGCCAAGCACTGTCTCCGATACGCGACCAGGGACTACACAGCCATCCTGACCGGAATCCCTTACAGCCCATCAACAGTCGGTACATGCAAGGAAACGGCAGTTGAGATTCATGGAGTCGACCTCCTCCCAGATTTCTGTCAGGATCTAGTGAGTATCTCGAAGCTGTGATATTTCAATTGGTTCCTCTAATTTATGTGTTGTATTACCATTGACGAATAGGGAGCTCGAGCGGGAGTCTGGGGGCATTGGACCGTGAGCGAAGAGGAGTTGGACTGTATAACTAGATGGGTTGATATTGTCGACAAGGTGAGTTCGCAGAGAAGGATTTGGACTTTCGCTTATTGGATCTTAGGGCTGCCGAGCGCTTCCTGCTCAGGGTTCTCGGGTACGGTATTCTACAGGACCGACAGTGACTTATAGCTTACCATTTCATCTAACTGATTAAGAGATATACCGGCTGGCTGGAAGGTCTGAAGAAAGGAGATCTTTGGGAGATCATGTGTGCAACGACACCGGCCTATATCGGAGGATCTTACCTACAAGGACCTTCTGAATGTTCTCGGGTAAGCCATGTATCCATATTTAAGTTTTCCATGTCATGAGGCGGAGTATGTCCTTTATTTAGGATGGCGATTTGACGATTGGGACCTGGGACGTGGACGACGAGGCGTGTGGCTCGGCCGCTTAGGGGAAGGCTCAGGACGGGAGACTACACCAAAAGAGGGACAATGTCGTGATATCTATTCAAATATGCGTCAGAAGCGATTTCTGGCATGGTTTATTTTCGGCTTTTGTGTAATCCTAATTATGGTTCAGACTCAGGATTGAGGCCAGTGATCGCAGTCCATGAATAGTTTAAAGTTGTCTCTTATAAATCTATATCAACCCACTCTCGTTCACTTCGTGTTGAAACCCAAGCGTAACTCGTAATGGACGGTGGAGAGAGCTCAACGAATGCAGGGAAGCCTTTCGACAAACACTGGACCTGTACGTCGCATTGTCCATGGCAGCGCTATGTCTAAGCATTATATAGGGATAGGGGGCTATCTAATCGTCGTCAGTATCAGTACGGTCGGTGTGCATCTACTCTCGTGAATAAGGATCCATTAACACCCTTAATTGTCGACACACTGTCTTAGCTGTCGGACACGGCCTGGCTTATCTCAAGATGGGACAGGGGAGACGCCCTGCCAGGGGATGCGCTATCAGGGAGCTTTAACCTCCGGTTTCTCTGTTACTATATTCTCGTGGTGTCAATCTGGACGTGCTTGTACACAGTTCTACTCATACGCTACTCAACCGTCAAGAACCCGAACAGATTTGCTTTCGTAGGTGTGTCCACCCGTCGCATGATACACGGGGTGGTTATCTTGACATGTCAACTTCAGGATCTTCATTACTTCACTCATGTGGCTCACCTGCGCGATCGGGATAACGACGTGCTACAATGGGGTATACAACTGTGCAAGGCACGCATGACTCCTCAGTGGCTGTCTACGTTCGATCGCTAACAATTACATTGAAGGAAAGACTACCCTTTTCCTCATTGTCCCCAGCTGGTGGCTCTACAAGCGATGACCTTTATTCAATGGAATGTACTGTTTATTTAAATGTCTTACAATTGAGCTAACCCACTTTCAGGGTGTGGTTGTTGCTACTGATGATTGTTGGGAACAAGAAGCCTCGACCAGTCCCAACTAGACAAGTGACAGGTAGCAGTCAGGGACAGCAAATAGGCACTGAAGGGCAGCACATGATGTATGGAATACGATATGCACAAAGACATAATGAGTCCATGGTACGCCTAAGCATTCTCTTCCAATTTCTATAGCATCTGAAAAATGATAAGAGAACGGTTATCCATGAGGATGGGACTAGAATCGAGGAGCATCATTTCAGTACATATGCAATGCCTGGGCCACTTGAGCCCAAGTAGCGGGAGGAGGTGGAGCATGAGCAAAGAGTCCTGCCCCACCTGCATAAATTTTTTTTTTTTTAAATTGTTTATTTTTTTAGCCTTGAGTAATACAGGTACCATACTACAGTTGATGCCAATGCCACTGGCAAGTACATACTCCCCCATGCCATCAATATACCTCCATACATATGATTTTCAACAGCAATCAAGGTGCCTGACTTGACATCTGGCCAGACTCTGGATAGGGGTAGATTAAATGCCCATCCAAAGCAGTGCGGCACTTGCCGACAATGCCGCTGTCATAATGACCACTGCCCACAGAGGATGTTCTATAGCTTTGCTCCTATTAACAACATATATTAAAATTGTATGGACTGGAATGTGTTGCGAACAGTGCAACACTAAACCAAGACACTAACTGACTTAAAGTGGAAGAGGCTAGTTGCA